>CM071961.1:20954554-21132054 GCA_036784905.1 Acrossocheilus fasciatus | reverse complement strand
CGTTATGACAATGTTGATGGCCCTTGTTTCAGGACAAATAACAGCTGTCTGACTTCTCCACCTGGGTTCAGGGACCCTAGGCTGACAGCGACTCCACCGTCACAGCGGACGCAGTTGTCATAAATCTAAAACCAAACCTGGAAGATATTTTGCCATTTATAACAGGGATTAGCATTCAGCGGCTTAATGTGGAATGACACAGTGAAGGATTAGATCAATCCCTGCAATGGCAAACAATAAAATCCGCTTGTGATAACATACACGGTCATTACTGTTCACATAAATTGAGAAGAAGCGATTCCTTTCATTTATTGGCAAGAAATGAGACGGCGATAGGAAATAAGTTGCACACACAGCTAATAAAGTCATCCACAGGCATGTTTTTCTGCAACATTATACTCATCATTAGCACCTGAACTTCGCCTCTGGATCACAGAACAAGAATTCATTTTAATAAAACTCTTGTGTCTTCAAAGAAAAAAGGCATGCGATTTTCAGATTTTTCGGTTTAGTCTATTTGGTGCATTTATTTTTCAGATCTAGCTTCAGTGACAAGTTCAAACATTACATTTCCCTTGTGTAATTCCTCTGCAAATGCTTGCACTTTGCAAATATTTTGTTTTAATATGCTGGACCCGTTGGCAGCTTAGTTTTCAAACAAATGCATTCTAAATAGCGATCAACCAGAAACACTTTTAATGGAAGATGAGGTTGCTTTTGCGTCTGGGAACCGAGCCACACATGAAGAGGATGTTTGTACTGAAAGTGACCCGTTAACCCTGACCTGCATCTCACTTTCACAAATATGTCAGTGTCACACTTTAGATAGCCATCAACTGCCAATCCCCCAATAATAACATGAAAGTACGATAAAAGTTCAACTCACATTTTTCTACACATTTTATTCTTTCGCTCTTTGCACTGTATAATTAATTTACTTAATTCTTAAAATTTAAGTTTAATTCTATTTTCTTAAAATTGTAATTTATTAGAATTTTTGTTAATTAAAATAATCATATTTAAATTTGAATTTATTTGCTGTTTGTAATGCGAGATTCTTGTTCCTTGCTACTTTTATTATGACTCAGTTATCCACACAATGATCTATTTTTGTTAAAATATCAATTTTATACCCTTCTATACTTCATATTGCTATGAAATATAACCAGTATATTGTATAACTTGTAATTAATTATATTCTTTTTATTTTTACACTTTGTAGTGCAGTATATTCTTATTTAATTTACTTCATGTGTGAAAATTAAAAAGTAATATTTTTAATCAATTTATCTTATAATAATACTTTTGATTAATTCTTAATTCATTAGCAATTTCTATTAATTACAGTGATCAAATTTAATATTCAAATTATATTCCTTTACTCTATAATGTATCATTTTAATTCCAGGTTGTTTTTATTAAGACATATTTTGAATTATAATAAAATATAATATGATCTTTTGTACTTTTATACTTCATATTCTGATAAAACGTTACTATTAATGTTGTGTTATTTTGCTTTTTAGTAAAATTCTAATTCAAGTACATGTTGCTCACTCATGCACAGAGACAGAAAGTATAAAACTCACAGTCCTCGCAGTCTGAGCCAGATCTTCTCAATCTGATCCGGTTGTAGGTACTTCAGAGAGTTGTTCTCGAAATCCTCAATCTCTTTGGTGGGCGACTCCATGTCAAAAAAGTCGACCAGGCAAAACGACATGAACGAGTTTGTATCTGGACAGCACGGACACAGAGGCAGTTTGTAGAGCAATCGGGAGCAGCAGCAGCAGCAGACGCAGAGTCTGTCACAGAGACAGCTGTAGCACGTCCCTCATCCTGTTCCTCTCTCTCTCTCTCTCTCTCTCTCTCTCTCTCTCTCTCTCTCTGTGGTTGTGGGCTTGTGTCACCAGCTCTGGTCAGGTGTACAGAGAAGAGCGCGTATGGCAGCACTGCAGGGGGCCGCTTTCTCTCCCTCATGAATATAAGGCAGTAGAGAAGAGGAAGAGGAGGAGGAGGAGGAGGAGGAGGAGGGGAGGGGATTAAACAACTGCTGTTGATCTCTGTATCAGAGCCTCAGCTCCATGCAGCCACACAAATGGAGAATAAAACCATTGCAATGGAAGCATGGACTGATGCACTGTCTGGGATGAGTGGAGAGACATAAAAGACAGGAAGAAGAGAAAAAAAAATAGAAGGAAAAAAAGAGAAAAGTTGAAAGAGGCAGACTTGGACTTGGTTATGGACTTGGACTTAGAAGATATTTTTTAAAGTCAAATAAATTTTAAAATTCCTAGCTCTCAATTATACTGTAATGTTGAATGGCAATCTTAATTTCAGAAAAAAAGTGGGATTCATTTGTTTTTTTTTTGTTGACAGCATTAATATACACACACACACTCTATTTTATATTAAATAGTTTATATTTTTATATATGAAACGTTGTTTTAAAAGTATAACTGACTATGCATGGCAATAAAAAGTGTTTTGGGGTCAGATAAAGTACAAATAACTAAAAATATGCACAGTGTACTCATAATAATGTGCAATTGTTCCCCTTTTTATTTAAAAAATATAATGCACTTTTGACTAAACCAAACCCTTCAGGTGGTTTTATGATTGAAATACCCCAAAATATAGTGAAACCACATCACATTCTGTATAAAACATGTCAACTATAATGTAACAGTAAGAAGCACAAAATTCCCACTGTCATTAAACATAAACCGAGGCGCTGATGGTGCGTAAACATCACCGTGCGTAAAATGTGAAGCAAAACAGCAGATGGTTAGCACAGAGATCGTATCTCTGTCTGAAGAACAGCTTCGGCTTGACGTGAAAAATGGTGTTCCTGACACAAATAAAAAACAAAAACTCAACAGATGCTTTTGATTACCACTGAAAATCATTTCTAAACTCCTCCTTCAAAATGAACAGTACTGCACTTACAATGGAAACCAAATAAGTAAGCATGCATTTTAAATCTGACGGTTTGAAAACACAAGACTGAAAAAATATAAATAAAGTGATCCGATTCCTTGTCAGCTGGGATTACTTCTCTAAGTGGATGAACATCTGGTTATGCATTAGAAACATTAACGAATACGAAAAAAAATCTTTAGAGAGTTATGTAACATTCTTTGACACCAATCTCATGTTAACCGCAATATTATTATTTCCAACCTGTCCTCCAACCAATACGCCTGTATAACTCATTTGTCCAAACCACTGAAATACGACCCATCATACGACCCCTTTTATCTGCGTTATAATTCGGGTTTCGTGTAGCTCAGTTGGTAGAGCATTGCATTATACGACGACATGGGTTCCATCCCAGAAAACACACGCGCTCACAAAAAATGCTCTAAAAATCATGATTTTGCATGGGGTTAGGTGTGGTCATTCGTACGAAATTAGCCACTTAGTAAAATATGTACGAATTATCGTGAGATCGGTGTTAAAAGGCCACACATTGTATTTAAATAAACACGCATTTTAATTAGTAATGACAGTCATACGTCATTTCATGACGACAGATGCAACACGACGCTGTCATTATTTTTACGTGCGTTAGAGGGTGCTTAACTTTAAAACGTAAATATAGGTCGTAATAAGGTGCGTAATAGGGTCGTTTTTTTTGTTGGAGGACAGGCTCTTTATTTTAGTATTATTAGTGTTAAGTAGATTTTATTTACTTAATTGTTTTATTTTTCATTTTAGTTTAATTTTTTGTAAAAACTATTCTGTGCTTTTGTCGTTTTTATTATTATTTTTTAATATTACTATTTAAGGGCCAGTTTTACTAAACAGGGCAAATTAGCGTGAGCGCGCAATTGCAAAACAACGCTGATGGCCTTGGAAATTTCTGTGGACGATTTACTAACAATGTGCAAATTAAAGAACATAGACGCAACATCTCATTTACATATCGTCCAATGCAATATACCAAGCACAGCGCAAATTAGTGTAGTCGCAAATTTAATTTGAGTTCCGTTTTAATTTATTTCCATTCATTTTAGTGCTTCAACTTTGCCACTACAACATTTTGAATTTTCATTTAGTTTGTTTTTCTTCTAATATTTGGATTATATTTTTATACTGTTATATTTTCAAAGCAACGTGAGAGTTGCATATATAAAATATTTAATGTTTCTATTTCAATATTTATGAACACTTTTCTCACATACTTATATTTAAGTGCATTACTGTAAGGTTTTTCATTCTTTTTTGTTACTATTTATGTTCTGTGAACAATTTGTAGTTGACAGAATGCACAGATATACAGATTTAACCTAATTTAAGAAACATTTGGTTTTACATGTCAAGTACAGATTAAAAAAAAATTGTGCACATGAATCAAATACATATACATGCCATATTAAATCTCTGATATAAACAAAACTGGTTTGCATTTTAAGAAACTATTTTCCCTACAGCTCATAATTACAGTAATTATCTGTTAAGACTAAAGCTATCTGTAAGCATGCCAAGAAGGAACCTAAGTGCAGGTTTAATGTCTGTATGATCCTCTTAGTTCTTTAGTTTGCATTCACGATGATGCCGACAAAGGAGAATCACAGCTACATACAGAATTAATTACACAATGATTATAATCAGGGTTTAGTTATAGTCAGAACCAAAAAATACTAGATTCTTCCAATCTAACAAATGACAGTGCGTATTCACAAAGAAAAACTTTACAAATTGAAACACTTTCCACTTACTAAGGCCACGGAAAAAAGAAAAAACAAAACAGACATTGGCATGTGTAAGCATTAAAACTGAAATCACACTGTGAAACTCCTGCTCAATGTTCTTGACAAAAGCAATGAACCAAGCTGTAACGTTGAACTATATTAAAACTGTTCATCATAAAAGCGCCATGTTCTTTTCTGTGTTAATATTTGGCTCAGCAAAAACTCTCACAGCCATTTTTAAAAGAACATTTAATTAAAAAAAAAAAAAGTTTCATTTTCATGCGGATATAATCATTATACACTATAATCATTGATTCTAGCACATACTACAACATACAAAAATAAAACACTAAAAACTATTATCGTTCACTTTACAAGTGAATTACAATGTACAGTATTTACAGTAAAAATGTATATTAGTTCAAATTAATAAAAGACAGGTATGAAGACAAAGATATATATTCTAAATGTAAAAGGAGGGTAAATGAGCATTCAAAATAAATATCCAGTATCAAGTGATAGATTAAATACATTTTAATAAATATGATACATTTTTTAATAAATTAAAGCTCTAATATCAGCCTAATATCAACAACTGATATGTTACATATATTCTGCATCCCTGAATATGATATAATAATGGCTTAAAGTTTGGTCTGTTCCTAAAAAAGCTTGTAAAGCTATAAGTGCATGTACAACTTTCATGAGGCTTTCGTGGTTTTTGATGTTCGTCTATAATTTTCTGAGCTTGACAGCTTCTTTTGACTATGAATTGCAGCGCTTCAAAAACTCCTTTTGTGTTCTAAGTAACAAATAACAGCACACAGATTTCAAACAAGAGGGTGAGTAAATATTGACACAATCTTTCATGGCTTAGGATAGAAACTATACTTTCCTGAAGTATGTGCTGCTAAGTGTTTTAACATTTGGATGTCGTAAGCTGGAGTTTCCGCTTTTTTAAATCAGTGTTTAAATCAGTGGGAAAATGACGCAAAATGCATGACCGCACAGAATTATTCAATTCTGACCTTCCCAAAACAAATATGCAGGTAGAAAGCAAACAGCAACAGACATGAATATTTAACAGACAATAAAAATGAAAACCTCGGAGGGGAGATAAACAGCATGCAGTTTGTTCTTCAACAAGCTGGAGTGGGTGGAACTACAGGGAAGAGATCAGCCTGTCCAGTACCATACAATCAATGCCATTTATTGCTCAACAAGGTAAGAATTTCATGGTAATTAATTTTTTTTTTATTGATTTCATCATTCTATTCACTCAATTCTTTAAGCAAGAATATAATGGTTTAAATGAGAATGAACGGTGATGGAGAGAGAGAGAGAGAGAGAGCATGAAAGAAATGAAATATATCTGCATTATTAATTAACATAGCTGGCATATCTAATCATGCAGTCATTGGTCTGCCTGTGTAGATTGATGACCTACCGGAATATTCCCTCTTCATTAAAAAATAATTCAAATTGTTCTGTGACTAAAACCAAGTAGCGAATTTCACGAGGGAATATCCATATCCATGTTGCCATCTGGACAGGTTGAGCTATGGTATTTCTCAATAACTGTCAAATATCAAGAAACATTTCACTATCAGTGCCTTTACACGTTCACATATATATGTGTGTGTATATATTTAACATTTAAATTAATATTGATATCATTAACAATATTACTATAATGCAGTGGGGTAAAAAAATGATTTGATCCCCTGCTGATTTTGTATGTTTGCCCGCTGACAAAAAATGATCAGTCTATAATTTTAATGGTAGGTTTATTTGAACAGTGAGAGACAGAATAACAGCAAAAAAATCCAGAAAAATGCATTTCAAAAAAGTTATAAATTGATTTGCATTTTAATGAGTTAAATAAGTATTTGACCCCTTCCCAAAACATGATTTAGTACTTGGTGGCAAAACCCTTTTTGGCAATCACAGAGGTCAGATTTTTCTTGTGGTTGGCCACTACGTTTGCACACATCTCAGGAGGGATTTTGTCCCACTCCTCTTTGCAGATCCTCTCCAAGTCATTAAGGTTTCGAGGCAACTCGAACCTTCAGCTCCCTCCACAGATTTTCTATGGGATTAAGGTCTGGAGACTGGCTCTAGGCCACTCCAGGACCTTAATGTGCTTCTTCTTGAGCCACTCCTTTGTTGCTTTGGTCATGTGTTTTGGGTCATTGTCATGCTGTAGTACCCATCCACGACCTATTTTCAATGCCCTGGCCCTGATGGTACATGGCCCCGTCCATCGTCCCTTTAATGTGGTGCAGTTGTCCTGTCCTCTTAACAGAAAAACACCCCCAAAGCATAATGTTTCCATCTCCATGTTTGACGGTGGGGATGGTGTTCTCGGGGTCATTCCTCCTCCTCCAAACACGGCGAGTTGAGTTGATGCCAAAGAACTGGATTTTGGTCTCATCTGACCACAACACTTTCCCCCAGTTCTCCTCTGAATCATTGGCAAACTTCAGACGGGCTGTACATGTGCTTTCTTGAGCAGGGGACCTTGTGAGTGCTGCAGGATTTCAGTCCTTCAAAGTGTAGTGTGTTACCAATTGTTTTCTTGGTGACTATGGTCCCAGCTGCTTTGAGATCATTGACAAGATCCTCCCGTGTAGTTCTGGGCTGATTCCTCACCGTCTCATGATCATTAAAACTCCACGAGATGAGATCTTGCACGGAGCCCCAGACCGAGGGAGATTGATAGTTATTTTGTGCTTCTTCCATTTGCGAATAATCACACCAACGGTTGTCACCTTCTCACTAAGCTGCTTGGCGATGGTTTTGTAGCCCATTCCAGCCTTGTGTAGGTCTACAATCTTGTCTCTGACATCCTTGGACAGCTCTTTGGTCTTGGCCATGGTGGAAAGTTTGGAATCTGATTCATTGATTGCTTCTGTGGGCAGCTGTCTTTTATACAGGTAACAAACTGAGATTAGGAGCTGTCCCTTTAAGAGCGTGCTCCTAATCTCAGCTCCTTACCTGTATAAAAGACACCTGGGAGTCAGAAATCTTGCTGATTGATAGGGGATCAAATACTTATTTAACTCATTAAAATGCAAATCAATTGATAACTTTTTTGAAATGCGTATTTCTGGATATTTTTGTTGTTATTCTGTCTCTCACTGTTCAAATAAACCTACCATTAAAATTATAGACTGATAATTTCTTTGTCAGCGGGCAAACGTACAAAATCAGCAGGGGATCAAATAATTTGTCCCCCCACTGTGTGTATATAAGTACAATTTATATTAAATTTATAATTTATAAATTATATTAAATTTACAACTATATTAAAAAATACTGAATTTGTTTTAAATATATTTGTATATGAATTAACTAATGTAATTAATATATATATAAATAAAAACCTGACTTCATTATGTTCTTAAACTACTGTGTCATTACATACATAAGTAACACTTTGATGACTAGTGATAGTTATCCTCTGCCTTAAACTCAAGGGCACCGCAGAGCCAAAAGACACAAATACAAAGCCGGACTGGACAAGCTAATTAACATCCAGTCAGTGCATGAATTATTGAGTTTTTAATCCCGTCAGCTCACAGTAGGGTCTGCACCGGGCAGGTCAGGTGACTTGGTGAGGGGAGGGGGAGGGAGACACTCATATTAAGTAACAAGCTCCCTAAACATGACAGTCTCTGGTCTTTGAGATTTGTAGGTCAGAGAAAACAAATACTCTCCAGGGCCTCCTTTGTGGAAGAATGACAGGATAAACAAAGCTTAGGAAAGAAAGGATGCAGATATCTTTTTCAGGTGATTAATCACCCTACATGAACTGCCTATCAATAGGCTGGAAATTACTTGGTGAGCAATCTGCAAATTGCTGCAATTGAATAGATAAAATATTTTAATTCACTATTTCAAGGTGACAACTTAACTCTGTAAAGCCTGGAAAATCTAATATATTTTATATATATATATATATATATATATATATATATATATATATATATAGTTTACTTGCAATTCTTTTTTCCGCAGACTTGTTTTCTCCGAATTGCGTGATATAAACTTGCAATTGTGAGAAAAACACTCAGAATTGCTAGATTTAAATTCACAATTCTGAGAAAGAAAGTCACAAACTCGCAATTCAGATAGTTTCAGAGTTTATATTGCGAAACAGCAAGTTTTTTTTCTTGCAATTCTCGCAATTCTGAGAAAAAAAAGTGAGAATTCCAAGATACAAACTTGCATTTGCAGGGGAAAAAAAGTCAGAATTGCGTCAGAATCTAAAAAAAAGAAAAAAAGAAAAAAAGGGGCTCAGAATTGTGGTGTAAACTCGCAATTGCGAGAAAAATAGTCAGAATTATGAGATAAATCTCACAATTACCTTTTTTATTTAGTGACAGAAACTTCCATAGTTAAAGGGATAGTTCAATCAAAAATGACAATTAAAAATGACACTTTCTGTCTGTGGGTAAATAAATGACAGCAGCATGACCTTTCCCTTTAATGCCACATTTAAATGATTTCCATTTAAGCTTTAACTCCAATCACAGCTGGACTAAAGTGTTGCCCGACTGGCACCAGCCCTGTTTTCTTGCGTTCCTGTAAGATCCCACTCAATCTTGCTTTCATTCACTCAGATCATTCTACTCAACGGGGCTGCGCTCAACTGGAAAATTAGGTTTCTCCACTAAAATGAGCTCTGCCTGCTACAGACCTATCAGAGAGCCGGCAGAAAGCTGGGGCTAAAAGAGAAACGATAATCGAAAGAAAACTCGCCGTTTGGGCGAGATGAGAATGGGACGTCCACCTGTGTAGGCTCCCACGAGCTCCGGCTAAAGATCGGAGGCGTGCAAAGGTCAAATCATCCATAAGTCAAGAGAAGCATCAGGGACAGCTGATGTAAGGAGAGACAGACGCTCTTCTGAAACAATCCTGCTGCGCCTCGCACCTCAGACGTAATGAGTTCATTCAGAGGAGATGAACCTCAGACTGCTGTGTTACACATGAATTTCCTCCAGAGGAAAGAGGGAGAAAGAATAAGAGCGAGAGGGAAAGAAGAATTGAGTGTGAAATGAATGCTACCTAACAGCATCATTAGAATGGAAAGATGCATAGGTGCATGACTGCAGTCTGTTTTCCAAGCAAGTGAAAATCTACAGATAATCAAGAATGAGTTGCAATTAACCATTATTTTGATTAATCAATTAATCAGTTAATAATCTATTCAATTAATCGGCTTTAAATAAAGTAGTTTTTTCTTTTTTTTTTTTACAAAAAATGTTTGTCATTATTTTATATATTAATATAATTAAATTGTATTTATTGGCTGAAATGGCACAATTGTTCTTAATCATTTCAATAGCATTTAAATAAAAAAATAATAATAAATAAATAAAATTTTATAAATTCAAATTAGAATTTTTAGCAATTGCATTTGGTAATAACTTTTTTTTTAAATACTAAAATTTACCACATCTCATCCTATTTTTCGTGTTACAGACAAAAATAACAATGCAAATTATATCATCTTATTATTTATCATCTACTAGATTTTTGTCTGGTGGAAAAAACCAACAGAAGGAAGAACTTAGCCATATCATATCTTTTAATATTATTAATATTAATCATTTTTATTTATTAGCTCAAATGGCACACTTTTGGGGCAGGCCCGGTTCTACTAGGGTGCTAAGCACCCTCAAAAGAAATTAAAAGCACCCTCAGTTAAAGCTGTATTAATTGCATTTTATTGCAGATTTGGCAAAATATCCAGTGCGTTATGATTTGTGCTCTGGAGATCAATTTCTATTTCAGCGTGTTTTCAGCGTTGAGCAAAGTAGCCAATCACAGGCATATCTGTTGATTTCTTGAATCGCTCAAATCGCCGGAGTTTTTGTTCAGGTATTGTGTTCAGCATGAATTATCTCATTATAACAAAGTGTTGACGCGATGCAAATAAGAGATTTGTTGTGCAGCGTAAGGAACTTCATTCATAATAACTAAACGTATCTTTGTGAGATCTCGATGGATGAACTAAGATGAGGGACAGCTTTTAATGATTATGAATGGAGCGCTCTTTGCTCCATAGCAACAGACACCACTAATATACTGTATAGGCTATGTATATATATATGTATATATATATATATATACATATACATATATGTATGCATGTATATATATATATATATATATATATACAGTTAGAGCACCCTCACTAATTTAAGAAGCACCCTCAGTGATTTGATTCTGGAGCCGGGCCTGGTTTGGGGGCAGGAAAATGTAAAAAAAAAAAAAATCACATTTACAAATTTAAATGAGAATTTTTAGCAATTGTTTTCCATAATTACATTTTTAATTTTAAGCATAAAAAATCAGTGTAACTTAAATGATATTTCGAATCTGTTTTATCACTAAGTGATCAGACTTTATTATCCACCTGATTTTGGTTAATGAATTATTTCCTTCATAAAAAACAAATCACAGCATGAGATTTGAGCCTTCAAATGACATAAAATTTAAAAAAGAACCAGAATCAAAAAGCTATTTTAAAACCATAGAGAAATTTCCCAGATGTTCAGTATTTCTCGACAGGCGACAAGGTGAACGTGTCTGACATAGAGTAAAAGTCACCTCTTAGTAAATTAGAATAATAAATGCAGCTGACATTCCAATCTGTGAGGGTCACGCTGAATCAGTTCAACTCTTTAGTCACACAATTTCTAGATAAGACTAATGGAAGAGCAGCCCTGCCAATCTTAATATCTTACCCTGGGGGAAAAAAACCCACAGACCTCTGCTTAACATAAGATCAGACTGGTCCTCTCTAACCACTCACTCAAAGGTGCATTACTTTTCTTGCCCTTTTAATTAAGTGCACACACACACACCTCGTCAGCCTTGCACACACGCACACACACACACACACACGCAAGAATAAGCACAATTCCACAATTTCCATTGTCTCAATGTGTCTGCGTCTTAAATCAATAGTTCACTCAGTAAATTAACAGCAAATTCAATATTCCTTACACTATATTCCAGGTCTATTCATTTAAAAACCATTGTATCCAGATAATTGAATCAGTGAGTTTAACTCGAGATACTGATGAGTCTGATTTGTTTACTTAACCCTCCAGAGCTGTTTGGACATTTTTTACCTAAAAATGTTAGGTTTTTTTTTTACTTCATTGGAATGGTGCAAAACGTCCTATTGGCACTTGCTTTGTGCACACACAAAATGCATGATCATTCGAAAAGTTAAACTTGTATTGGAAATGAATGGGAAGCAAATTTCATCTAATGGTACTGCGCCCAAACTAAATCTTACTGAAAGCTCATTTTTTAAGATATCAACCTCAAATTTGGAACACAACTTCTTTAGATTTATGGCTTTGGTTTTTTATTTCTGCCAAGTGTCTTCTTTAAAAAGAGATCAAACTTAAGTCTGCGATTCAAAGCATTCAAGATTTATGACAGTTTAAGTTGGACATTTAATTTGAGGTCTATGCTCAAAAAATGGTTAATGGGTAATAAACGAAACACTGTTTCATATAATTTAGTACCATAAAATCCCCTAAAAACACAAAATGTTAAATAAAAAACATTATTGAACTAAAATATAGTACATTTCATTTCACTTCAAAAAAATAAATAAATACATTACAAAAAAAAAAAATAATAATATATATATATATATATATATATATATATATATGTTTTTGTTTTGCCACGTGAGCAGCCCCGGAGGGTTACAGTGTATCTCAAAAGATAGGGTTCTCAAGTTCAACTAAAGGACAAGATTATGAGTGAATTATAATTCAAATTACTTCAGAGAACTTAGTATATAGTGCACAAGTCATTCATACTATTTAGGTTTTTTAAAATAACTGGTTCAAAAGAACTGCTTCATGCATCATGAATCGGACTGATATGATTCTCAAGTTCAAGTAAAGGACAAGATTATCAGTGAATTATAATTCACTGAGTGTCTAAATTAATATAGTATATACTTAGTAGTGCATGAGACATTTAGACTACTTTTATTGTGCTTTTTGGTGCATGGCAGTCATAGTCACTATGAACAAAACTATTTTTAATCGGTCATTCTGTTTGTTTATTGCCTCTTGTCTTGCTGGTGAAGGGTTAAGCTCTCTCTGTGGGACATCTGATGACAAGTAGGTGGGTTTTGGCATGCCACATCCTGCCATCCCATCATGCCATGTTCAGACTGGTTACTTCTCCGCTGGGAGGGGGGACTCTCTCACCTGCAACCCATCACCCGAC
Source organism: Acrossocheilus fasciatus (assembly GCA_036784905.1). NCBI lineage: Eukaryota > Metazoa > Chordata > Actinopteri > Cypriniformes > Cyprinidae > Acrossocheilus > Acrossocheilus fasciatus. The sequence continues at coordinate 21,119,089 of CM071961.1, read as the reverse complement.
CTGCCGAATATGCCCTCCCGAGCTCCCCAAGTGCACAATAACACGCTAATAGAACATTAAGGATTCACTGGAGCACACGTTTACGGTGGATATTTATAGCAGACGGTGCCTGGTGCTGACGTCAGGACTAATGCCATACGGTTCTCCCCTCCCTTCCTCACACAGGGTGATTAATGAGGAGCCGCTCACTATACAGAACATCACAGTCCACTGGAGTCTCCCTGTTTAACACAGCCGGTCGCACCAGCAGACCGAGTCCAAATATCATTCAGTTTCATCATTCATTTTGCTGTCGTTCCCTTTCAGAATGACACAACGATGGGATTTATGTGTCTGACGTCCATGTGAAATCGGTTCGGGATACACTAGGATTGGTATGGATTAGGATGGTTTACTGGATTGTTGTGGGAGGGGGGTTTATAACGTTGAAAAATGTACTTTACGAACAAATGTTAAAATATATGTACTGAATGTGATTTGAATAAAATAAAATAAAAAATAAAATTAGTATGGTCAAGAAATAGTTTGGACAGACGTATGCTATCTTTACTTATATCTTGCAATTTTCCATAAAATTTTATTAAGAAAAAAAACTTTTTACTTTTAGCAATGATGCATTACATTTTTAAGTCACAGTGAAGATTTTTCATTGTTACAAAAAAATATTTTCAAACATAGACACTCAAAAATTTTGTTTTCAACACTGATAATAAGAAAAAATGTTAATTGAGAACCAAACTAGCATATTAAATGATATCTGAAGTCATGTGACAGTGGAGTGATGGCTGCTAAGAATTCAGCTTTGCCATGAAAGGAATAAATTACATTGTAATGCCTGAACTGGTATTATATCTCATGCTTCAGATGACAAAATCCAGAAAATACATGGCCTTCTGACTAAATACAGATGTGAAAAGCCTATATATATAGCAGCACAACTAGCCTCTTTAGCCAACTCACACAATTTTTATATAAAATACGATTTTCAAGAATGACACCACAATCTGGAGACAGACAGAGCATATATTATCTTAAAAATAAACTGTAAGGCTACTTATTTTCAAGGGCCATTTGCTGTATAGTTCTCTTGAGTTGCTATATCCTCTCAAATATAAAGGCTATCTGCATCTATGGTTTCATCCTTGGAACTTTTTCACTGCACAAAAAGTTCCTTATAGTGGAAAAAAGTGCTTTTGGGAACCAAAAAATGGTTCTTCTATGGAGTAGCAGTGAAAACGTCTTTGAAACCTATACCGATAAGAATTTATGGTTCTTTGGAAAGTAAATAAGTTACATTTTAAGGTCCTTGTATCATGACATTGGTTCTTTATCTCTTAAAAAACCAGAAAGTCTTTGAAATAACTAGAATGTGAAACTACTTAGCAGGGTTTAAATAAGTTCTCCTATGGCTTTTGTGACCTAAAAGCCTTTTGGTTCCAGCTGGAACCTTCATTTTGAGAGCATGGTCTTTCAGTATTGAGAAGCCTGCTGTGATCTGTAATAGAAGTGTTGGTTTGACACCATTGCTCCTAAACAAATCAATAATCCTATCTAGGCCTGCCAGCTGTGCTTATGAGTAGAAAATGCACATGCACAGAGCACTTTATCTGACATAATCACTGCATAATTCCTGCTAACAGGACATGACCATTCACCCAGTTTCAGCCAGTAAAGAAAAAGCACTTTTCACAAAAGCAGTTAACACAGAACCAGCGTCGATTGATCGAGAGCAGATATCGGCCCATACTGATTGATCGAGGTGTGAGTGAGTGAGTGTGTGATTCCCTCCAAACCTGATGGCGGTCTTCTCCATGGCATCAGGACTGTCGACAGAGGGCAGGTCATCAGCTAGAATCTCCTCCGGGCTCCGCGGGTCAATCAGGATACCCCGCTTGTCTTTGTCCTTGATGCCGATGCCTGCTGTGATGGCGTTCCACAAAGCATTCTGGGACTTGGAACCTGATGCAACAATCAGAGATCAAAAGCTCAGAGGGGTGCAGATGACAGAATGCAAGACCAGGGCAGAGAGAGAAATAGAGATAGGAAAGAGAAACGATTCTTGCCAGTTTCCTGTTTTGCAAACATGCAGTCAAGGGGTGAAGGTTTAGCTGGTTAGTCACATGATATTAATGTGATTGGGTTAAATAAATATTTCCACAACTGAGTGCCTGTTGGCAAAGATGGCAGGATGCAGGTTGCATACTTTCAGAGACAACCTGAATGATTTCTAACACCTCTCACTGCTGTTATGATTACAGATCAGTGTGATTGATCAATGGAGACTGTGAACTTTTGTGTGTCACCCTCATACCGGTTTTCTCACTGTGGCAGGAAACAATTTTAAAGTAAAAGTCAAGTCAACAACAAAGTTTCAATTTGATTTCACATACTCACGTGCGAATCGTGCCAGAGGTCTCGCACTGCTCTCTCCGGTTTCATTCGCCACTGTGGAGAGAAAGAACGAAACGTACAGATAGATGAGTGATGTAGACCTTTCTTCAACAATCATGATGACTCACCAGAAATCGTTTTTCTCACCACAAATCTCAAGTTTGCTCTCAGACAGTTTTTTTTTTTCGGAAACAGTCATGAAAGTACGAAAATTACTTTTCGGTTTTATGTGAAAATCAATGCTGTTGTTTATGTTGTTTACCTGATGCATATTCCTGCATGCATTAAAATTAAGCATAAATCACTTCACTCAGCTTGTCATTTGCATATCACTCATGAATATGCAAAGGATATGGTAATACAATAACAATAAAGTATAATAAATATACACAATACAAGGGTGGAATATTTTAGAATTTTGCCATTTGTCCACAATGAGAGGCTATGGAAGCCTATTTCCACCACTGAATAAAATTTTTTTTTAAAAATTTAAAAAGGTAACTGCGACTTCTTATCTTGCAATTCCAACTTTTTATCTCGGAATTGTGTGATCTAAACTCACAACTCATGCTAAAGGGATATTCTACCCCAAAATGAAAATTTTGTCATTAATCACTTACCCCCATGTCGTTCCAAACCTGTAAAAGCTTAATTCGTCTTCAGAACACAATTTAAGATATTTTAGATGAAAACCGGGAGGCTTGTGACTGTCCCATTGACTGCATAGTAAATTGCACAGTCAAGGTCCATAAAATTATGAAAAATGTAGTCAAAGCAGTCCATCTGCCATCAGACGTGCAATCTGAATTTTACGATGTGACGAGAACACTTTTCCCGGTTTTCATCCAAAATTTCTTAAATTGTGTTCCGAAGACAAACAAAGCTTTTACGGGTTTGGAGCGACATGGGGTAAGTGATTAATGACAAAATTTTCATTTTGGGGTGGAGTAACCCTTTAAAGGTTCTTTATGGAACCATTTAGACAAAAAGGTTCTTCTATGACATCATGAAGCACCTTTACTTTTAAGAGTGTACCTTTCTTTACTTTTTATTCAGTGGCAGAAACGGGCTTCCATACTGGCAGATGAGAATGAGAAATGAGAAAAGGAAATCCTTTGGAAAGAAAAATCAAACGAAATCTCAATTGTTTTTCCTAAACATAGCTAACTGAAACTCCTAAAGTCTGCTTCAAATCAAAAGTTTCTCATAAGAAACATAATCTAGTATGCCTCAAGGGTTTCAGATGAGATCTCACAAATGTCTCAAACTGTTTTCAGATGCTAAAGTCTGTAAATGTCCAGAATTTCTATGTATTTCTCATTAAAGTCCAAATCATCTGGCTATGCCATTCACATTCATTACCTATATAACAACTATCATATTTACTTCACCTCTTATTTTAGAATAAACAATTGAAAGCAGAGTTGATACTTACATGAAACATAACTGAAATCATCTTTGAAACTATGAGAGAGAGACTAAATATTTTTCTACAGAACAGAGGAGTGAAAAAAGTCAGCAGTTTTGTGCTGTTTGATTTATTGTGCATAAAAAAATAAATAAAGGTCATGGATAAATGTGTGTGACGTATGTCTGATACCACAGTCCTCCTACATTTTCTATAAATGCAGACATAAATCCTGCTCTGGTTTAAATGCAGTCATCTGCTGAAGGGACATCAACCATGCAGTTTTTCTGTTTTTACATTAAAGAGTTTCTACTGAAAAAAAAAACAACAACAACTGTGCCATGGCTTTCAAGCTTCTGAGCAGTAAAAGTGTCAAACAGCTTCAGGATGGATGAGTAGAAGAAGCCTTAAGAGGTCAAAGATGCAACAAGCAGCTGTGTTGTTTACATAGAGGAAGTGCACTGCTGTAAAAACTGGACGAACAGCTCCCCCTGCAGGCCACCTAACGACACTGAACTAATTACATTAATAACAACTGATGGCTGGAAACGCTGCCGAATCCACAAGAGGTTTAGAAACCCTAACAACAAAACAGAAGGTTACAGACATCTAGAAACACCTCAAATTAGCAGGAACAAGACTGAACCTGTGAATTAGTGGCGTCTGATTCGAAAAGAGAATTTCAAAACAAAAGGGGGTTGTTAAATATAATAATTTAATAAACAAAATTACATAATCCTTATATATATATATATAAATTAAATTAAAAAACATAAATGTATTTAGTTTCAGATATATTCATATTCATATTAATATAGCATAAAATATGAAAAATATATAAAAATACATTTTATTTGTGATAAAATTTTAATACAATAAAATTACTTCCAATTATACTTTTTATTATTATTTTATTCCAAATTGTCTTTATATTTTCAGTTATTTTTAAATATAGTTGAATTCTTAATCATTTTAATTGGTCAATTTTATATTTTTTTATAAAAATTGAATACAATAAAATTAGTTCCAATTATACTCTTTATTATTATTTTATTTCAAGTTGTCTTTATATTTTCAGTTATTTTTAAATATAGTTGAATTCTTAGTCATTTTAATTTGTCAATTTTATATTTTTCATAAAAATGTAATACAATACAATTACTTCCAATTATAGTTTTTATTATTGTTTTATTTCAAATTGTCTTTATATTTTCAATTATTTTTAAATTTAGTAATTTAGTAATAAATTAAATTCTTAGTAATTTTAATTTTAGTCAATTTTATATATTTTTTTTATAAAAAATATAAAAATATATATAAAAAGTTTTTATATTTTTTTAAAATTTGTATTTTAGTTTTGTTTGTATTTATTGTACCTATTTTAGTGATGCCATGCCAACATTTCTAATTTTCGTTTAGTTGTTTTTGTGTAATATATTTTATTTAAGCTTTATTACAATTAACTTTTTTTCTGATTTTTTTTTTTAAAATAGAATTAACTTTAGTTAACAACATCAACCCTGGTGCTACAGGGATTTTTTTTAAAAGCTGAACATAAATAGCCATTTAAAGACAGAGAAATGATGAACCACTGAGAATCACACAGGTGAATAAAATAGCTGAAAGAAAGAACCATTACATGAAAAAAGACAGCGAGTGTGTGAGAGAGAGAGACGTGAGGTTGTTAAGTGGGGACTGCCGGTCCACGGGGGGCACAGGGGTAATGAGAGGGAAATCAGAGAGGAGTCTTTAGCACGGCGAGTTCGTCAGGCTGCTGAGTGTCCAACGAGTCAGTACTCAGGAGAAGAGGAAGGACTCTTCATTAGCGATAATGACTCCCCCTGGGCAGCTCACACTACTCCTCTAATGTGCTGACGACAGAAAGGCCCCCAGTGAGGGGCACACGCTATCACCCACACCTCCCCTGCCAGGTAACCAGCAAAGACCCCTTTCTCCTTTCAATCCACCCCTCTGGATCTCCATTACAGTACACACAGGTCTCCATACGTATATATGTATATATAGTAATAAAATAACATGAGTAATATAGCTTTGGGGTCTCCATACGGGCTTCGCATCTGACCCAGAAGCCTTAGTGACTCCTCAACAGGTGCTCTAATGAGGCCCCATCAGGCATCCTGCTCTCACACACACACACACACACACACACACACACACACACACACACACACACACACACACACACACACACACACACACACACACACACACAGACACACACACACACACAGACACACACACACACACACACACACACACACACACACACACACACACACACACACACACACAGACACACACACACACACACACACACACACACACACGCACACACACACGCACACACACACACACACACACACACACAGAGGCAGCACTATGGGGAAACGAATGGGTCGGGGTTGTTTGTCAGGGAGAGGCAAGAATCACTAGGTCGTGACATCACATCCTGCCTCCGCTGGTGACCATGGAGACGGTAATCGCAAAGGCAGCATGGGAGATCCACAGGAGAAAACCCTTATCATCGGCCCAGTGCGATTTAAAAGCGTGACTGTTTGTGTGGGCTTCGGTTTAATGATAAACACAGGTTCCCACGAGAATTCATCTCATCAAACAGAATTAATCTGACAGGTTAGAAGTCACAAAAGGATTCGGAATGATCACATGACTATGTTTCCCACCTGATACCTTTGATTTGAGCACAGTCGTGGTTTCTCCACTTCTTCATCTCCTGATTGTGGTCTGTTATATAAGCCCTTGACCTTTTAGGAGTATAATTACTGCCATCCAATGTTCTGCCACAACAACTGTCATGTCACTTCGCCGTTCGAGCTCTCTTTGTTCAGCGCCTGTCTAAATCGCCTAACCCAGTCAGAAACATCAGCGTCCTGATGTTGTGTCCCTCATCATCTGACAGGACAATAAAAGAATGCACGCTTCTTGGAGAGCACAGAGCACCGTGACTCATTTTGAACTAAAAAAAGTTGTTTCTTATGTAATCTAATTGTACTCAGGCGACTCAGAGAAACCCAGAGAGACTGAAAGAGACAATCACTTTGTTGCATTCATGTTACTATGACACAACAGAAAATAGAGTTTGCATGCAAGGAAAGCGATCTCAAGATGTCTTGAACCAATTTAACAAACCCTTGTGCTTGTGTTAAGATCAGTGACTCATTGAGACATTTCTAAACCCTTTTCTGAAACCTTCACATATGCATAAACACCAAAATTTAGAGCATACATATGCTAATTTAACCCTCATGCTCTATCAGGGTCCGAGGACCGCATGGTAAATTTAATAGCTCAAAACAAAATTCTGACGAATCAGGTTGATACTTACTTAACAACTTTGAGAACTGACTATAAATGTGTTGACAACTTCAAAACACGTCCTCCAAATATTTAAAATAAATATGCTTTATTGCAATGGATTTCACATGGTAGGAATCTCTGATTGGTTAATTTGGATTTCTTGCATTTTTTGCAATGGTTTTTGTTATTTATTTATTTATTTTTAGCTCAAATTGACTTAAAACCGACAGAATAGAACTATATTAGATAAAAGTCAGTCAGTGTTCTGTAAATGTGTGAAACAAAGCAGCAATAATATATTTCAACTGTGATTTGATATTAAAAGATTTTAAATTAATAACAATCATCATCATCAGCACCATAATAAACTACTGTTATTATTGTTTTTAGTTATCATAACAATTATAAATTATTACTATTATTATGAATGTAATATTTTATTAATATTTAGTGTATAATAATAGTAAAGAAAACAAGACAAAATTATTTATTATTATTATTCATAATTAATAATAATATTATCATTATTAATAATTCCAGTTTTACTATTTTTATTAAGAAAGAATTTAGAATACAACAATAATAACAAAAAATAATACATAATAAATACATAAAATGATATCATTAGTAATAATAATAATTTATTGACATTTATTATTATTATTATTACACAGCATTGAGGTCTCTGGGACCCGTAAATATAATGCAAAGTTAACCCTCATGTTGTATTCAGATTTTGACACTCGTTTCAGGTGAACCAATAAAAAAAGGTTTTTCTCAAACTAAACAGACTAATTCATGGTTTCAAAAGCCCAAAGGCACTTGCAGCAGCACCATGTTCGCTCACAAAGAAAAAAAAAATCAGTGCTGGCCACAGAAACACACATCCACCCACACATACCTGACCAGCTGTTCTTACCAATAGTGAAGCTGAAGCCATCAATGCTGAAAGTGGCACTCCGGCATTTTTTAAATCCTTGTTTTTTGGAGCTGAGCTCTGACATGTTCTCCAGTTGACTCGGTCTGTCTGCGAGGGGAGAGAAACTCTGGAAACAGACTCCTCAGGTGGGAAAGCGTGCTCTGAGCGGGGACGTCAAAGATCAGAGAGGATCATTAGTGAAGGAAGTCACAGGGTTGATATCTCATGCCGGGAGCTCATCCCATCTGTAAAAATCCCTCTTGAGCTCATCATACAGCCTGTTTCTCTGTTGCCTGCCTGTCTTACACTGTAAAGAGAATAAACACACAGATGGGAGATGTTTCTCTCTCTCTCTCTCTTCCCCTCCCGCTCACACTGTGACCCTTCCCACTGCTAAACTGTGCTTGATTACAGACTCTCTCTCTCATTCACTGTCACACTCACTCACCCATTTACCTTGATCGCTAAGCATATATGCATTCACTGATCTGAGTCAGTGATACGCGCTGATGTTTATTCTTGTACGCTTTCACGTGTGCCTTCTTCAAAACTGTGTGGTTACTGTACGTGTGTGTGTGTGTGTGTACAAGCACATATGGGCAAATGCTATTGCCTTTTACAATGTTTAAACAAAACACTCTGCCAGAAATTCTGGCTGGATAAGAATAAAAGAAGGTTATAGCGGGTTTTGTGGTCAAAAACAATTAACAAAAAACATTATACACTCAGATTCCATATAGGACCCATTCTGAACTACAATTTGTTTACAAACTCCACTTAAAGGGAAAGTTCATGCAAAAACCACACAAAATTTTGTCATAGTTTATATTATGAAAAATGTCAGATTAACACTGTGTTGTTTTGGATGTAAACAACGCAACAATTCTTGGAAGCTTTTTGTCTGTTAATAGCTATGTTTTCATTCATCTATTTTTATGCAAATTTGGGACACTGCATTAAAAAAATACTGGAAGGAAATGCAAAGATGCATATAAGCTCCAAAAAAGTGCATAAAAAGCTTAAATGAGCTTAAATCTACCAAATAAATCCTTTGATACGCAACAAAAACTCACGTGACTTTGTCTCAACAGTCGATGTGACCACTATTCGCAAATGTTTAACGCAATATTCCAAATTTGTGTTAAATATGCAAATAAAGTTAAATATGCAGTTTTGGATGGGAACATAGCTACTGTGTTTCGAAATGAGCCAGAACGCAATTCATAGCGCAACAGAAGTACATTGCAATCTATGCATTGCTACTAGGGGTGCTATATGCTAAATCGTTGTCTACAGTCAATTATCACTTTCAGGTTTTCGCTTCAACGACACTGAATTATTTTTACTTTTTAACTTTTTTTTTACCTTTCACTCAGGAATTGCTCAGTTTTACAAATAATTACAACAAATTGCAAGTAACACATCCAGTAATCATTGTTTTATTTACGACTTTGAGATGTTTTTTTTTGTTTGTTTTTTTAAGTGTACTATCAAGATGGATAAACAGGTTAGTTTGTATTACATATTATATTTGCTGTAGCTAAATGAATAATAACATTATTGGTATTTGAGTGCGACTCTATCGCCCCTTGAATACGAATGTTTGTTTCCTCCTCAGTAAAACAACATAAGGTGTACAACAGGATGGTGCATTTAGCATAAGTTGGCCAAGAATTGGCATCTGCACTTACACACCTGAGTATGTTTCTGGTCCACTTAATGCTGAAATAACAGACTTATCTGATCCAATTACACACATTTCTTACTATCTCTTTCAAAACAGCTCTTTTGAACAGGACTTTGAGCTCATTTGAGTGATGCAGCCGTTCAATGGTGTTATGTTACAACCCTGTGGCACTTCAATTCACTCACTGATTAGCCCTCGTGATCTGAAAACCGCACGTACATGGCTGAAGCATCAGCCATTCTGTATCTCTATTTAAAGTCTTGAATTACATTATCAAGAGACATTTACATTCATAAACCCTCCTAATATCTGAAGATCTACTGTAGTATTAGCCCTGTAGCTTTTGTTAGTGTAGATCTGATTGGACAATCCTGTAGTGCGGTTGAGGCTGAACACCTCTTTGGATTTTACTGATGTAAGAACTGGGTGTAACAAAATACTCCTTCAATGCATTATGATACATTCTTAAGCATTTTCAAAGCAAACTCGGCAATTAAAACATCAATATTACTATTGAACATTTAAAGATTTAAACAAAACTCCTAAACACAGTATTAAAATTCAGTGCATATCTCGTGCTGCACCATTTGTGCTTCAGTTGTAAATGATACATCAAATTGTGTTGCGTGTTGAGGAGTAGTGTATATGTTGCACTACTTAAGCAAACTGACCATTTTTATACATTGACATAGGTACCTGAGCCATATTTAGAGACCACCTGAGCTCTTTTGACTTCGGCCAGTAAGGAACCACTTAGCAACCACCAAGAACACCTTAGTAACCACATAGCAATGCCTAAGAAACAGCACAACCTAAAAAATACACTACAAAGAGAAACTCATAGTTCTTTCATTAATTTCATATTGACTAAAAAAATACACAAGTAGACCTATTATTTGTATACCCTGATTCACTCCCAGTACCAAAACTTTTCTTTTTTTTGTTTTGTTTTGTAAAATAAAGAAAACAAGTGGGCTTTCTCAGTCTCCGTGAATATCTTCCTGAAACGAGTCACTAGAATGAACGAAAATAACATGAGAAATATGTAGGCCTATATCTAAAGAAAGCTTGAAGTGTCTATTATTAAATGAAGTAAGTCGTGTCGAAAACAAATATTCTCTCATAAAAGATTCCGTATGAAACCAACGCGAGGTCCAGTTTTTCCCGTCTGAGTTCACCTATAATGTGATCATGCCCATCATGTGAAACCAATCTTGAGACGCGCGATCATGTAAACGCTCACGTCACCTCTGTAGAAAGATTCAAGTTCATCTCGGCTACTTTTCGTTTTTGGAAGAAGATGCGCTGTGAGGAATAAGCCTTGAATTGTGATGCCAATGCGGTTTAATCCAGTGGTTGATCTCATTCTGATGAGTCATTTATTTTTTTACTTTATTAGTGCACTGTAAAAAGTTGACTTAACTTAAAAAAAAAAATTGAGGAAACCCGTTGCCTTAAAATTTTTAAGTAAATGATCATTTAAAAAAATAAGTTAATTGAATTGTCAAGTTCACTTAACTTTTTTTTAAAAAAAATTTTATGTACTTAATAATTTTAAGGCAACGGGTTTCTTCATTTTTTTTAAGTTAAGTCAACTTATCATTTTTTACAGTGTGTTACTGTGACATAAACTTGTACACATTCACTTGTTCAACTTTTAGACTAAAATATGTCGAGTGCAACATTTTGAAATATATGATAGGCAACATTACATTTAATGTTGTAGGACTCTCATTTTAGATCCATTCTCAGGTGATTTATTAAAGGGCACACTGACGCGTACAACATGATTTTTACTTCATTTTTTTTAACACTGCATTTGTAACTTAAGTAACGTAATTTTATTGACATAAGTAACTGTAATCAAATTACATAAATTTAAAACGTAACTCATTACTTTACTGCGTTACCAAGAAAAGTAATTAGATTAAATTAATTAGATTACCTAACTCTGGTCATTTTTATACACTGCCATTCAAAAGTCAATATTTTTTTAAGGAATTGAATATTTTTATTTAGCCAGCATGCATTAAACTGAACAAAAGTGACAATAAAAACATTTACATTGTGACAAAAAGAAATTAATTTCAAATAAATGCTATTCTGTTCATGGGAGACAGGAGAACACTTCAAAATGGGAGTAATGGCTTCTTAAAATTCATATATAAAATATATATATAAAACATTAAAATAATTATTTTAAATTGTAACAACTGTCCTCTATCAGTGTGCCAAATTTCACAACTTCCCTGCAAGCGGTTCTATGGGCTGCCATAGACACAATGGCGGAAGAATAATAATAATAACGCCAACAAAAACAATAGGTTCCTAAGCACCTTCGGTACTTGGCCCCTAAAAATCTTGCCAACCCCAAACTTTTGAGCATTAGTGTTAACCAAAAAAACTTATACTTATTTATATAAACATATGTGAATAAAAGGTTTGTCATTTAAAAATATATATAAATCACACACACACAAATAATATATATATATATATATATATATATATATATATATATATATATATATATATATATACACACACACACACACACACACACAAACACATTAAATACACACATATAACAGACTCTAAAAGCTTGCAATCATTTTGAATAGAGATGCTATGTAAATTTACTGCATAATGTTTTCATAATTTCAATCAGTTTTTCATAATAATAACAACTGAAGTAACTAACAGTATTCTGCAGAAACTGTGGTTTCCATGGTAAATTTATTTATTTTTTATTTTTTGGGGGGGTGGGGGTGGGGGGAATCCTCCAATAAAAATACATGTCCCCGTCCACAGCGTGTTCCCCAACACAACAGGTGAAATAAAAATGTAATAAATAAATTTCTGTTGCCATTCACCTGAAGGCTAGGAGCCAATTTTGGTGTCACTTAGCAACCACAAAAATATGTGTCCTTTAGATTTGAGTCTTATTGCTGTGATCTGTTTTCACTAGGATTCTGTACAGTGTCAGAAAGTGTCAGATCTAAATCAGATGAGTGTGTTTAAGTGAAAATGAATGTTATCTGGATATATGTTCTCGTAAAGAAGAGGTAAAGGGGTCATTCCTTGTGTGTTGTATTCATATACAGCGGCTGGTGCATAGTGATAATTAAACTGTCATATTAGTTAAATCTTATTGAGTGACCTATTCACACTGTTTTAAAACATATAGCACCTCTTAAATTGCTGTATGGACGTTTACATGACTCTCCCACATGACTGCAATGTGATCTACCTCACACACACAAGCTGAGTGGACGTTCCCATTCAGCTGTGTTTTTGAGCACCTGTTTTCCAAATCCCCCCTCACCCACCTGCACAGAAAACAGAGACCAAAGTACAGCGTCATTACCCAGAAACACCTGCTGTAAACCTGCTGAGATTAAAATCTGAGAGTGATGATTCTGCATGTGGCTCTCTCTCTTTCTCACAAAGCTCACACACCTTCACCTGATGTGTGTTTACACCCCTGCACTATTTATAGATTTACGCATACATGTGTGAAAATTTACCCACACCTTTAATTCAAAGAGTCACAGTGAGAGTAATACTTATTTATGGGTCATTAAAGGTTTAGTTTAACCAAAAATGACAATTCTATCATCATTTACTCACCCTCATGTCATTCCAAGCCTGCAAAACTTCCTTTCTTCAGCAAAACACAAACAAAATCCTTAGTATGTTAATGCTGCTCTTTTCCATAATTTGAATGACAAATATGACAATAAATAAATAAAAGTGGTCCCTACAACACTAAAGAATATTTATAATTTAATATATTGTAGAGAAATGTAATATATAGTAATATATAGTATATTATACTACGGGGCCATTGAATGTTTGAATCTGACTGGCTGACACATGGTGTGCGGTTATTTTCAGGGAAACGCATGGCAAAAGTAGTTCCAGGCAAGTAGTTCCATCATCATAACTCGCACTCACATCACCACATCGGGTGTGCATTATTTTCTAATAATTCAACAGCCTGTTGTCAATTATTCCTTACTTAATATATAGTATGTTGTATTTACATTTGTTGCCATATCAGCTTCACATGCTATTTTGTTGTAGATAAAGATTCAACATTTAATAAATTCATTTAAAGGGGACATCAAAACATTAAAAGGGGTCATCGGATGCCCATTTTCCACAAGTTGATATGATTCTTTAGGGTCTTGATGAAAAGTCCATAACATACTTTGGTTAAAATTTCTCAATAGTAGTGTGAAAAACACCCTTTTTACCCTGTCAAAATCAGCTCTGTGTTCAGCAAGCCGTATTTTAGTCCATGTCGCTTTAAATGCTAATGAGCTCTACTGACCCCGCCCCTCTCTTCCGTGGGGTGACGAGCAGACTGTAAATTCAGCTGCTAACTAGCACATCATTAGGAAAGGTGATTTGAATCCCTTACACTCACTTCTTCTGTAGATGAAGCTGGATCATGAATGATTCGCGTGAACATGCGTCGTGAGATGCATTTTGGCAGATTGGGATCGGCGCATTCCCTTCAAAAACATAAGTAACGTTAATCCTCTGCGTCTTCAGCGGCTCAGATATCAGGAGTAAAGGATGACTGCTATATTCATTATTACATCACAACAACAAAACACCTCAATCGCTTAATCGGAGACATCTTGTCTTCCCCTGCAACGGAGGCGGACAGCTCTCAGCTCACTCAGGGCGGGTCTAAGGTAAGACAGTCTTGTCAATCAGCTATCATGGGAGCGGCATGTGCAGAATTACGTCATTCTGACAGGAATCTCAGAAGAGCCTGATTTGAGAAAAAAAAAAACTGGGTGGTTTTTCAGGGTCCATCTTACAAAACCTTAAAAGTCAACTTTTCAAAGTTTGAAAGTTCTGGGGGGAAAAAGAAAAAAAAGACCTGATAAAAAATTGTTGTCTCATCACATAAGGGCAGACCAAAAATATGTTTTAAAACATCAAATTCAAATATATCAAATATTTATATATTGCAAAATTTAAATTGGACTGGAAATCTAGATAGATAGAGGTTTCATTTTTGTACCTTATCCGTGTATCCATTTAACTTCATTTTATGGAGAACACCAGCATGCACATTCTTGAAATTATCTCTTTTGGAGATCTACGAAAGAAAGAAAAGGCATGAGGTTATATATGGTGATCTCGAAATTGGATTATAATATTCTAGGTAAATAATCATCGCACACATCACAACTATTTCAAAAGCAGTGGTGTTTTTCTACAGAACTGCTGTATAGTCAGTCCATGGCCAGTCACCAATTCACTCAAACAATGCAACAAGTGAAATAAAAACTCAGGGTCAGCCTACACTGACACTGACTGAACGCCAGAGAGAAAGATATAAACCTCAAGGACGCCGAGAGCAGAACGAACCAGGTTAACTTCTCTATCTCTGAGTGGGAGTAGCGGGATAAAAGATTGGTTTATCTGATTCTGAAAAGACCATAGTCCACAAAACCCCACCCAGGACTCTCAGCTCACAGGTTTCCATGGCAACCAAATACAGCGCTCACAGGTTTAAAAAGTGCCTTTTTTGTGGTTTCACGATATGCTATGTTCCTGAAACATTCAGCGTATTTACAGCTGCCGGCACTCCAGTCAGAGCTCATGTGGTTGGTTACATTTGTTTGGGAAGGCAATTGTGTTGCAGTCTGGAAGAAACCAAGCAATGAGATCTCAACTGTTTCTCCAAGACAGCAATGAGATTCAGTGGTGAACAAATACAAACTTTTCCTTCAGAAAAAGACTCACGTATCTTCTCTAGAGTGGTGGTTCTCAACTTCCAAGGGAGACTTTAAGGGATAGATTCTTCTGTTGATTACAAAATAAGAAGATATTTTAAAGAATGTTTGTAACCAAACAGTTGACTGTAGCCATTGACTTTCATATTATATTATGAAAAAAAAATACTATGGACATCAATGGCTACCAGCAGCAACTGTCTGGTTATTCTTCAAAATATCTTCTTTGTGTTCAGCAGTAGAAAGAAACCCATACAGGTTTGGCACTTGAGGGGGAGTAAATGATGACAGAATTTTCATTTTTGGTTTAACTGTCCATTTAAAATTATTTAGAAAATATAAAAGTTAAAAATAAAAATTAAATATTAATTTAAAATTAAATTACAAATTGAACCTATAATTAAATAATAATTAGAATGTAAAAAAAAAAAAAAAAAAAATCATTTTAATCATGACCTTAAACATCACATTTCTGTATATATCAGCAAACTTCCAAAGGAGACTTACAATTATTCAATATATACATATATACATATATATAGATAGATAGATAGATAGATAGATAGATAGATAGATAGATAGATAGATAGATAGATAGATAGATAGATAGATAGATAGATAGATAGATAGATAGATAGATAGATAGATAGATAGATAAATAGATAGATAGATAGATAGATAGATAGATAGATAGATAGATAGATAGATAGATAGATAGATAGATAGATAGTTTTTAAAATAAAAAATTACACATTTTATTAAAATATTATTAAATTGATAAAATATGTATAACATATGATTTAGGTCTCATACATATTTTTAGCATTTTAATTAAGTTTAATTATTATCTTTAACATCCCCTCAAAGATAAATAAATAAATATTTAAGCTTGTACCATCAGCAACTGTTGTTTTTATTAAACGTCTGGAATAAAAAAAAAAAATTATAATTATTGTGGTTAATAGTTTTACTTGACAGAAACTGCTAGTTTCTCTTAATAAAAAAGAAAAGAAGTTTGAAAATAAGTATCTTCGTCATACAGCACAAAGATTTAAGTGAGGGCTTCAAATACGTCCGAGGACAATTGGGGGGCCATGAATCCAAAATTTGGGAACTCCTGCTCTAGAGTTACATGGATCTCAATAACGACTCAAATTGTACTTAGTTCAGAGATCTCAATGTGATTATGAACTCAAATATTTCTCATCATTTTCCCATCATTCTCCTACAATGATCAGGGGTCCGTTTCCCAAAAGCAACTATGGTCGGAAGTTCTATTGTTACCAATAGAGTTCAATGGTACTCACGACTATAGTTAGCTAAAGATGGTTTTGGGAAATGCAAATCTGATAAGTGCCAACCACATTCATGCTATATCTTTATATTTTTATTGTACTATATGTCAATAATTGGTGCCAATCAATTTGTATTTCTCTGAAGGAGTTCTTGGAGAAACATCTGATAAAGCTGATACTTAAAGGAAGCACAAGTGAGAAGTCTATAGTCTCTGAGCAATAAAATCTCCTCTGGGAGTTCCCAATTCAGACTTCTGAAGACCTTGCGGTTATCACTCCTGGAGTACCGGCGTATCACAGCTGTCTGAACATTGAACACCTAAATCACCTGTAAGTGCAAAACAAAGGTTACGTGTAAAACAATCCACTATTTTCATTTAAGATCACAAAAAGGATCCTGAAGGAGTTTTCTATAGACTCATGAATGTTTAAGGAGGTCCTACACCTTATTCCGAGGTGGAGAGAGAGACTAAGATGCTTTACGCTCCGTCGGTTCCACTCTACGCGGTCGGCTCCGGTTACCTGCTCATCACAGTGAGAGCAGAAAACACTTGTAAGAAACTCTATCGCTCCAACAACAGGCCTGATAAACCAATACCCTTGTGTTACAGCTTCTGACACGCTTGGCTGCGCTCGCCGCATCAAATGTCTTGTTCAAGAGTTTGTATGATTGAGCTGCTAAAAGCCTAGTGTTAAGTTCAAGCAGACTATCTAGCTGGTTTAACTGCAGGTAATGAGCAGAGCGCATTGCAGAGGCTGTGATCGGTGGGTCTATGCTGCCCACCTCAGCACTCACAGACACCTCCACATCTAAAATCATGCATATTTTAATGCTTCATTTAAATATCTTTCACACTTACACATACAATTAATGCTGCCATAATGTCATGTTGGAATAATTATATGTGATGAATGCACCTGAGCGCCACTACAGTGTCTATTTTTACAGACCTTCTGAACTGGGAACATGTAAATAAAACAATTAATGTCTTTTTAATTATGCCATATACTGTAATAGAACTGAAGTTATTAAACATTTGCCTTTTTTTAGTAAGTTTGCAAGCTATCTGGTTTGATGACTACTAACTGATACTGATTAGACACAATTGCTCTCGTTTTGTCAAAATAGTGGTAAGTAAATAGAGAAATGAAAGAGAACTGCCCAACACGTTCAATTAATTCTGACCAAAATCACTTGTATGGTGTCACGTCATAATTAAACTATTAATAAGAATCAAATCAAAAGCAGTTGCACAAATATTACAAAATGCTTACTGTGCACCAGTAACGAGAAAAACTTTGTTTTACTATCAAATTCTATATAATAACTAATTCATTTAACTTACACCAAATGTTCTCCTCAAAATTGTAAGATTTTGGGACATGCGAGTTCCTGAATGTGATGAATGATGGGCTTCACTTCAAATACCACTCCAAAGCAAAGCATGGATTTATTATGCATTCAAAGCAATAAACATCCAACTTGGGACAGTCGTGTACTTTTTGTCACATGAACGTACTCTCAAGTGGCCAAGACCGCAAGTGTGGGTACTGGGACGGACCTTACACCACTCACACCAGACACAAGTTTAAGTTTCACTGAACTGTGATTTTTCTCTGTCTGCTGCCCTTCACATGACAGCTGAGATTAGTCTCGTGCAAGACGAGAAACTGTCTATATGAAGTTTAAGGAAATTATAGCAAATAGCTCTCTCTAGGTATTAAGACTTCTAAACTGGCCTAAGCTAACCTTAAAAATTTAACTTTTAACAGTCATCTGTCAAGCTCTGACACTGATTAGGCGTCTCTGGAGATATGAGTCAGTCAGTCTACCACAGATGTTGAATGTTTGATGTCATGATAAAACAGAAACTGAAAGTGAACATGCAAAGACTGATAACTTGGAGCCAGTGTTGCCAGGGTTGTGGCTTTCCTACACAATTGCGTTATTTCAAAAATGCAAAAATTGGGGCTACTTTTATAATGTACCACAGCCACCAACAGGTTTATTTGTAGATAAATGTGTACTGGTCCTTGGAATGAATATCTTTTAAGGAGTGTGCCATTCATAGATTCATTCCACATTATGCTTGTGTGTAGATAAAACAGGAGTGAATGTGGAAAGAAGAAGAGAGAAGCAAAGAGAAAAAGAGTATGTAGGCTATTAATAATAATGCTCTTGGCTGAGATCAGAAAATATAAGAGGATTTAAATTTTTTTTAATATACTGTATGAAGAAAATAAATTGGAGAATTAGGGAAGTGAAAGGACAATACACATTTTGAGGACAAAAATAGCCTTTAGACAAATCTATCTATCATCTACACTGTAAAAAATGATCGTGATTTTAACGGTAAAAAAAACGGTGAAAATGCTACAGTAAAAACATGTTAAATGGTTAACGGCAAGTTCCTGTAAAATTTACAGGGAAAAACCGTAAACTGAAAAACTCCCAGAATTCCCTGCGTTGCATTTCAAATTTTGTTTGAATTTGATGTTTTTTCTTTAAAATAACTATGTTCCTTCTTAGTTTTTTCTTTTCAGTTATGTTTATTGGGGTTGTATGTTACATCTAATGCTGTTAAATTAATGTTATTGGATATTTCAGTTTAATGAGTGTCACCATGATGGTGTTTAGTGTTTGTGTGAATGACACTGTGCACCTTCTATACACAGTTTGTTATTATTTAAAAGCTGTTTGTGATGGGCTTTGGTTCATCATGTGACTTTCTCATCACCACCTGCATTTGGTGGTTATCAGTGTGTTTCAAAGGTACAAAACAGATTTCAGTACTTCAATAAGTTGGTATATTAACATTATATCAGTTAATGAAATTACAGTATTTAACTGTAAATTTAAGTTAAAACCGTAAAACCTAAAATGTTGTTACCGTATTTTTTACGGTACAATTCCAGCAACCACAGCTGCCGGTTTTTTACCGTAAATTTTACAGAATTTTTTTTTACAGTGCTATCTACATATTTAAATTCATATATTTCCAGTAACTTAAGAGGAATAAAATAGATTAAATAATCAAATATGCACGTACTACATATAAACTAGTCTAGCTAAAATCATCCACATAAAATGTAATAGGCCTACATAGAATAAATGGGGGGGGGGGGGGGGTATTTTAAAGCTCTTTATGGGAATCCTGCAGCTGTAGACACAGGAACATTTTCATTCCTTTTGGGAGAGTTTTGTTTCAGTTTTGGCCTGAATTATTTTCTCTGAGCTCTGGCAACCATGCCTAGTGATTGACTTGATAGAAAATGTGCAATGCCTCCTCCACCATGGAAATGAACAAATCTAAAGGCAATGTAATCACAATTCATATTCTTCTACAGCACAAGACACAAGTCAAAAGAGCCATTTAGCATGAATCTGAACTTTCAATCCAAGCCAAGTCACCATCTGCCAAAAGATTCTCCTTCCCAAAAGGCCAATTGTTAGTAGGATAAAAGATTGAAGGCCTTTTTAAAGAACATGCACACACACACACAAATGCAGACTGTGTAGACACAAATGCAAATGCAGTCTCAAAATGAGAATCACATCTGCAATGTGCTACAGAATTGTAGGCTATTTACTATGGCACAACCCTGTTGAATACCCAGTATATGCTGATTAGATATGTTTTGAAGCATGGCTGCTGGTTTGAGCTGGTTTGAGCTGGTTTAAGCTGATCATGAGCTGGTCATGAGCAGGAGCTAGTTGCTTAGGACAGGGGTTTTCAAACCTGTCCTGGAGGACCCCCAGCTCTGCACATTTTGTATGTCTCCCTCATCTACCACACCTGATTCCACTCATCAGCTCGTTAGTAGAGACTGCAAGGACTAAATTGGGTGTGTCTGATTCGGGAGACATACAAAATGTGCAGGGCTAGGGGTCCTTTAGGACAGGTTTGATAACCACTGGTTTAGGACTAACACATGACCAGCTCAAACCAGCAGCCATGCTTCAAAACATATAGCATATGCTGGTTTTCTCAACAGGGAATCAATCAGGTTTGTCACTTAATAATGACATCCCATATTTTGAATCCAAGATTACGCAAAATTAACTGTATCGAGCCCTTGTGTTTTCAAGCACCCGTATTCAATATATCCTACAGTGGTGTATAGCCTACCTTTAGAATATTTTTATCGTACTGATTACAAAATGAAGAAGGAAAATAATCACCTGGTCGGCCACCTCGTATCTGAAGTTCTCACGCAGGCGCATTGTTTTTTTGTTAAAGTGTTTTCTGGACCGAGCTTTTCCATTCAGCGGCTGTAACGGCTGAATTTATTCAGAGCTTGTTGTCTGATGTGATCGGGTAAAAATACCGAATACCACAACTAATGGTAAGAAAAGTCTTTGAGTTGTCCTCGCGCAATCTGCATACTGTCTACACTAATATCATCCGAGATTATCAAACATTCGATTCACTAACAAGTGATTCATATGAGCCGGTTCTTTTCAACTGAGTACGAGTCACAAACAAATAAAAAACAAACGGCACAACCATAATTCGATTCATGAACTGTTATTTTTAACTGATCAAAAACACAACACACAGAAGTAGTTCAGGCCGTTTTTGACGAACAAATGACTCGTGTGAGCCGGTTCTTTTTTTAGTTTTAGTTCAAAAACCGCGCACAAGTCCGATTTGATTTTTTTTTTTTTTTTTTTTAAGTTAGTAACGCGGATTCATGTATAGATAAATCTTATGAGCTAGATATTTTAATCATGAGTAACAGACCAATTTTGTGTCATGTCCTCATCCTCAAAAACCAGCAATATTTGCTTCCGGTATTTAATTTAATTTTGTTTACTTTGGTACTGTGTTTAAATAAAGTGTAACATTTCCTATCCTGAAGTCCAGAAGCAAAACAAGTTGAGATACTTTGCTAATTTCCAGGCAGTGTACAAAAAACACAGTTTCAGAGATAACGCTTATGTAGGCCTAATCAATTATATAGCCTACTGCAGATATACCAAATGTGTTATTTCTGTGTAATACTGTACAGTAATATAAGTAGCTAAACTGGTACAACACAATAGCCTGTACATGCATAAATGTATTAAATTACAAATGGAAACATGTTGTTTTCAAAGTTTTTAACGGGTAAGATTTTCCAAACAATAAAAAAACATTTTCTGTTTCTGGAATCAGTAAGACAGAAGACCATAAACCAGATGAGATTCAAAATGAGGTAAACCACTAATTTACTGAACTCACAGCGTGCAACTGCTTTTCTCAGTAAAGTGTGCTCTGAAACAGGCAGCTATCTTTTGTGTCACAATCTGACACCAGAACTTGGTTATAATGGTTCTCTGATTACTTTGCCCCTCTTGAGCACTGCAATTAATTCTGCTCTCATAGCTGAGAGTTAAACAAGAAAACGAGTGTTTCATCAAGGACTATGGTAATTAAAGCCTCATCCCTAGCAATTAGCCCTTGTATTACGGAGAGGAAGAAGTTGCTCAGAAACGCTCATCTTTATTAAGGCCATTGCATGTCAAACATGAATAAAGCATAATTGAGCTCTTCTGTCATTATCCTAGTAATGCATATTTAAATGCATAAATATCTTTAGAATGTGTATTTGTGCTTAAATATTAATATAATGAAATATTCCCTATTTATATAACTTGCAAAGGTTTAATTTGCCAGAATACACTGATTTGTTTAAATGGCTCGCAAAATGGTGTAGAAATTGTATTTTCTACATTATATTGAATATGTTGATTGTAAGACACTCATCAACATATATTCATGATTAAGGGAGATATTCAATCTAATGAAGTATGCTATTCCAAATTCAGATTTTGACCTTTTGAGCATGACTGCTTAAGGTTCCTTCAACTTCTGACCCTACTTCCTTCCCATTCATTTGACCAATGACCTTGGCTAGAAGCAGAGTTGTCCTTAATGGCCTTTTCTTTTGATTGGTGTCTGCTAGCAGCAGTTAAGTTGGTTTTGAAAACAGCATTCTTATATGTCGCACTGACCACAGGCTTTAGCAGTAAATTCTCCATCTCTGTGCCCCAAAACTTTGACCTCTCAACTGTAAGGTCACATTACATATTCATACAGACTTGGCTAATTCATGCACACAGTGTTTGCATGAATTAGCCACAAAAGACGCAGTCATTGGACCGCAACACACAGTGCCTGGGGTTAATAAACCCATATGGGCACAAACTCTCTTGAAGTTCACTCTGAACCAGTTATGATGAAAAAATATGTTCTGAAATAAGCATAACATGTAGTATATAGTTTTTAAAAAAAGGGCAGATTTTTTTAGTCGTTTAGTGACCCTAACGATAAACAGACTCTGACAAACTAGTTTTGCTTTAACACAAAGAAATTTTAGGAGATAAATGTAATTATCTTGATTTCAGCCCCCAAAAATATATAATAATACACGGACAACTGGTCATTATCACAAAATAAACTGTGACATTTACACTTTTTTTTTTTTTTTCCAAAATTTGTTGCAATAACAATACAGGCAAGCAATTATGGTCACCCTGAAGGGGTTTATTTTGTGATTCAGACCGACTGAATGTTCATTATCCTGCTAATTATGTGGCTCCCTACCAAATACACAATGAATGGACATGATTTCATGATTTTTCTTAATTTGTATTATTCATATTATATTATGTAAGGAGAAAGCAGCCACAGAGTGATGTAAGAGACATGAAACAAGTACAGTTACTAATATGTACACAATACTTTTGCGAGAAAACAAATGTTTTGCAAGATAACACAAAGTTTCTCTGTAAACATAATGCTTTTGCAAGAGAATGCAAATATTTTGCAAGAAGACAACGTTTCTCAGAAGAAAACAATACTTTTGCTGGAGTACACAAATATTTTGCAAGATAATGCAAAGTTTCTCAGGGGAACATGGTACTTTTGCAAGAAAACACAAATAATTTGCAAAATAACACAAAGTTTCTCAATGCAATATTTTGCGTGAGAAAGCAAATATTTTGCAAGATGGCGCAAAGTTTCTCAGGGGGGAATAGTACTTTTGAGAGAGAATGCAAATACAGTATTTTGCAAGATATGTTTCTTAGAGGAACACAATACTTTTGCAGTAGAACGCAAATATTTTGTAAGATAATGCAAAGTTTCTCAAAGGAACAAAATACTTTTGCGAGAGAACGCAAATATTTTGCAAGATAACGCAAAGTTTCTCAGAGGAACAAAATACTTTTGCGAGAGAATGCAAATACAGTATTTTGCAAGATAAGTATCTTAGAGGGCACAATACTTTTGAAACTAGAATGCAAATAGTTTGTAAGATAATGCAAAGTGTCTAAGAGGAACACAACACTTTTGCTAAAGAATGCAGATATTTTGTAAGATAACTCAAAGTTTCTCAGGGGAACACGAAGACGAACGATCACGATAACACAAATTTCTTGGGGGAACGCAATACTTTTGTGAAAGAACGCAAATGTTTTGTGAATGAATACAAAGTTTCTTGAGGGCACGAAGTATTTGTGCAAAATAATTTTTTCTATTATATAGGGGCTTCGTACAATTGACCTATCAGAATGAAGTATTCCAGAGATCCATGCAATAAAGTAAGTCTTGCAGTTGCAATTCTCAGCCAGTTTTTTAAAAGTTGCTTCACAAAAAAAAAAAAAAAAATGCAAAATAGCCTTTAAAAAAGGCAACATGTATCTGTATATAAAGCTTAATGAACACATTAAAATGTTTGTATTGCAAGTACACAATAATGAATATATAATTCACAATAAAAACAGTGATGAGAATCTGCACTGCCATAAACTTTTATCAGCTTATTGTTCCGATTTACTATTATTTTTGTTGGTTTGAAAAAAGCAACATTCTCTGTCTTGACAGAAATCTCTAGAGACCATCCCAGTGCTCTCTCTCCTGTGTATTTCTCTCGGTTGTCCCATATCCCTGCTGATGACACAGATTGCCCTTCACAGTGTTTCTGGAGGAGGTAATGAAATCTGTAATGGAACAGCAAGGCTGTGGACCATTTTGGATGCCTGAGATGAGTCCCTGCAGCTGCAAGACCTGCAATTACTGAATCAGAACAACACCAGTCAGGCACTTCCATGCTGGAGTTTGTTAAACACAGTTTAAGGGCCGAGTTGTCCATGCTACGTTCAAGTTTTATGGTAAGAGAAACACACTGCCACTAAATACACTTTCAGTTTAATGAAAAATAGATTTTCTGAGCTTCTGCATCTCTGTCTCTGCGGTCTCTGTCTAATCATTTTTAATTTGGACAGTATTAGTGATTAAATGATGGCGCTATACAGGCACATTCTTCTCATCAGACCCTGTGTGTTCATGATTGTAATCAAGCATAGATAATTTCTTCCTGTCTTTCATTTAATCAAACAGTGTAAGAAGGAAAGTAGTTTGGAAAGTAGTTTGTTATAGGTGCAACATCTTTGTATGAGACCTCTAATACAGAAGAGCTAAAATGAACTAAAATATGAATGTGTACAGTAGGCCAAGAAAGTATTAGGATGCTTAAATCACTCGCTCACTACAAATATATGAATATCTTTGCAGAAACAAAATATCAACATTCATTTTGACATTTTGAAATGTGCATACTCAGCTTTGAATCCAGGTGATGCACTAAGGAAGCAAAAAAAAAAAAAACTGTCTTTTCCCCACACAATAAATAAAAAATAACAGATATGTTTATTCTCAGAATTCTGAGTTTTTGTGCAATTCTGATTTTTTTTTCCTTTAAATTGCCAGATTAAATCCCACAGTTCTGAATATCTTACATCTTACATATGTTACAACACATTATTTATTGCAAATCAGACTTTATTTCTTCATTCTTTATCTCTCTTTATTTTCTTAACCTGCAAACACTATCATAACCAACAATAATTGTTATAGATAAACTTTGCTTACTGCTTTTGTTCACTGCTTCTCTTTCTCCTTCTGTCTTATTTTTCTGTTTACAATAACATAAACATAGAACCTCATTCAGTACTTGAATCAGTAGACATCACTACACTTTAAAAAGTGATAAGTTGACTTAACTTAAAAAAAATTTAGCCTTAATTTTTAAGTAAATGATAATTAAAAAAATAAGTTAATTGAATTGTCAAGTTCACTTAACTTTTTTTATTTTTTATTATTATATACTTAATCATTTTAAGGCCACAGGTTTCCTCAGTTTTTTTAAGTTAAGTCAACTTTCACTTTTTACAGTGTAGATATATATTTATGCGTTCTCCACCCATGTGCAGTTGAAACAGTGTCCACTAGAGAGCAGACAAATAAAAGTTTTGGACTATAGAAATGGAACTGGATGCAGAACAGTGCTAATGACTTTACTCTGCAATGTAAACAACATTTTTAATTGCCTTAACCCTGTAACGGTCATATAAGAATGAGTATAACTGAATTAAAATATAAAGTATTTCAGTTTTAACTAGATTATTCCATGCATGATAGAATGTCTGGATTTCCTCGGCCTATAATCGGATTTATTTAATGATGGTTATTAAAATATTATTTTAATCAGGTGAAGGCAATAGAAAAATGTTGTTTACAGAGCAATAACATTAAGTTTAGCTAATACTTCAATTTGATATTAACTGATTCATTAGGGTTTTAATGTTTTTTGGATTTAGTCTGAGTTTTGTAGGTTATTATAGTTAACTAAAACCATAAAGTTAAATAAGAAAAGACTTATTTTATTTCATGCTAGTTGCCAAGGCAACATTTCTACATTTCATTTACTTTAATCTGGTGTACTGAACTTAATAAATACGAGAAATATAAAAAAATTACTAAAATCACAGACAGAAAATATACAAATAAAATATACTTTAACCAAAAACTGTAATCTATGATTTCAATTATACTAAAATAACACTGGTAAGGGTGTCTTAAGATATCAGTGTTTATTTCAACAGAGTTGGTTTAATATCTTAATCTCGCATGGAATCAATAATAGTATGCCAAATCCTCCTTCAGACTGGCACGATTTGCCTGGTCTTTATCCTTTACTTTCACCCTCAGGAAAAAAATGGATTTGGGATTAGCTCTTAGTTATGAAGGTACATAAAATCATATCAAAAAAACACGTGGAGGTCTTGAAACTGGGGATTGATTGGCAGCTATTTAAGCATGCAGAGACCTAATCACTAAACATGATGAGATGATGATCTCATTAGAGCTCACCCATTAGGATTAATGGTTGTGTTCAACAAATTATCTTTAATTAGATCATAGAAATATTCTTGTGTTGCTCATGGCCCGGATAGATCCCGCTAATCTGTTTATTTTTATGACGTAGAAGATTTTACTGCGCAACAGAGAAGCATTTGAAAAATCCCCTCAGATGTTTAGCTCATTCGGCACGGTAATTCATAAAAGAAAGCAATCTGATTATTCTTTAAAAGTGTTTATTGAATTTGTGGAAATTTGTTGACAGTTTGGTCTTCTTATGGTGCAAGAGAGACGAGTTCATCAAGTTTTTGGTCATTTGCAATAATTATACAAAACAGAAAAAGGTGTAGCAGTATTGCTGTGGTCTTCAACAGTGTAAACTACAGACATCGTGGTAAACATAAACCTGGATAAAGCTGGTTTATTCAGTGGCCTACGTTATCTTTTCAGCTCTATCGACAGACCGCTCTAATGTGGCAATGCAAAAAAGGCACTTTAAAGCTGTTTTTCTTTTTTACTCTCAACAGAAACAACAAAAGAAACTCCATTCCTTCTCGTTCTACTCCAGCATGGATCTCCAGCTCTCTGGTGCCCCTACTAGTCACATGTTCACATGCGGCTCATTCCAGATCATCATTTTGGGTGGACTCGTTTATTATCTGCGGTGGATGAAAGGTCAAAAGGTCATCATTTTCATATAAAAACGTAATAAGATGTGTAAAGACTTTTCGTGCCACTCACATGTCCGTCTCTGGTCTCGATGGTCTTTATCACCACTTTCTTTGACAGGCTGTCCATCGCAGGTCTGGTTTCCTTCATGGTCTCTGCAGGAAAAATAGAAATCCAACATAGTCATTTCATCAGAAAAGTGTGGTTTTTGCGAGACGGAGAACAGTCTCGAATTGTAAATGGATTTAGACCAGTGGTTCTCAATTGGTTTTGTTAGTTTATTAAACCAAAACGTAGCTATTGAACAGCATAAGTCCAAATATATGCAAAGCTATTAAAATAGGCTAAACTGGAAAACTCAAAATGTTTGTTACTAAATGCATCTTGAATTTCAGTGGGTTCATATTTATTCCCACTGCAAGTAAACATGTGATTTGATATAAAAGGATATTTTAACACAAAATATGGGACGTGGGAAGCATTTTCTTTTCCATTTTGAAAATTGATAAGCCTATTTATTTTACTGTCATAATTATTCATGATTATATGGTTAGTTGTTATACATTATTTGCATTCAGCATTGTTTTCCCACTGTTCACAGTGCTTAAAGGGTGAACTCAAATATACTGTACCTCGCAGGGTTAATGATGAGAAGTTGGGAAATGGTGTGGTGATCCTGGAAAGAAAAAGAAAAGAGAGAAAAAAGGTGTAAAAACTAATGTTAAGTCAAAAAACATATTTTTTATATATTGTAAATAGCCAAGTCTAAAGGTTTCACTCAGTATTTCCCCTCAAAGGTTGTAGACCTTTTTAAAGTTATATTTATAGTCTTAGTAAATTACAGATGTTATATTTTACTGTGAGCAGGTCACTTTATAATAGGGCTTGCCATGTCGAGGTCAGGTGACCACACTGTAAAAAGTGATAAGTTGACTTAACTTAAAATTGAGGAAACCCGTTGCCTTAAAAATTTTAAGCAAAGGATCATTAAAAAAATAAGTTAAGTGAATTGTCAAGTTCACTTAACTTTGTTTTTTTTTTTTAATTATTATTATTTACTTAATAATTTCAAGGCAACGGGTTTCCTCAATTTTTTTAAGTTAAGTCAACTTATCACTTTTTACAGTGCAGCCAAATGCTATTTGCTTTATTTAATTAATTTCATTTCAATTATTTTGTGAGCAAAAGATAACATCTAGTTAACAGGGTTACAAATATTTTGTTAATTGAAATAAAGCTGACATAAAATAAAATAATGAAAAGCTTACACTAAATCAAAAAATAAAAATAAACAACTACAATTCAAATAAAAACTGAAAATGGAAAAGTAAAAGCTAATTCACAGTATTAATAATATATATATATATATATATATATATATATATATATATATATATATATATAATAGCATATACTAAATACTAAAATAACACTGCTAGTTAATATTTCTACAGTCAAATCAGTAACCAAAACTCATGTTCCCGTATTTATTCCACTAGGTGTCACTATAAGTTCATGCTGAATGTGCATTTAAAGAAAAGATAAGAATACAAAGTCAATACAAAGAAAATCTATTTGCAAAAGCAAACATTCACCTGCTTTCTTCCCCTTCCAGCAGCTTCCTGTAGGTGGCGATCTCAATATCCAGGGCCATTTTAACATTCAGCAGATCCTGGTATTCACGTAGATGACGTGCCATCTCATCCTTCATGTTGTGGATGTCGTCCTCTAGACGACCGATGGTGTCCTGGTAACTGGATGCCTCCATGGAGAAGTTATCTTCCATCTCTCTCATCTGACGCTCCAGGGACTCATTCTGAAATGATGAATGAGATAATTAGCAAGTAGTAATTTAAGCAGCCATTATATAAAGCTCTTTAATAAATGATCAATATTAAATATTTAAAAAAAAAAAAAAAACTTTTTTCCTTGAAATAACATTATACATTACCTAAAATTAAATTAAAGTAAATAATAAAAAAAAAATATTTATATTTCTCATTTTCATTTTTTAACTTGTGTACTGTGATGTACTAAACTAAAACTGCAATAAAAAATGTTTTTAAAAAAAAAAAAAAAAAAAAAAAAAAAACAATCAAGAGAATAAAAAATGACAACAAAACAAACTTACTAAAACTTTAAAAAATCAAAATGAAAACAGAAAATACAAACTAAACAAAAATATTCATAAAACCTATAATAGCATCTCAATGATACTAAAAGAACACTGATGCTAATAAAGTTTTCTCCAGCACTTACAGTTCCTTTAAGAGATTCTAAGTCGCAGGTGAGAGCTTGAAGTTGGCGGCGATAGTCATTGGCCTCCTGCTTGGCCAGACGGATCGCTTCGTTGTTACGGGCAGCAGCTTCTGACAGGTCAGCAAACTACAAAAAAGAGAAAGTGTGAGATAAAGATAAACCTCCATCTGCCTCTCTGACTTTTGTTTTCTATTTACATCTGATGACTGTGCTGGTTTCATGTTTGAAGATCTAGGTTAATAGATCAACCGGTCCATTAGGATGATCAATACTGTGACAGAGGAGCAGATGGTCTCTAAATCCACACAAACCTCTCAGTCGACCATCTGCCACGTCTTAAGGAGTTGATCCTGAGCTGAGTCTTACTCATTCCTCAAACATCTCACACTGGCTTACCAGATCAGATCCTTTCTTGTATTGTTTCATTGTTCATTTGTAACTAAACTAAGTTCTATTTGCTGTTTCTTGTATTTTTATCAACTTTATCTCAGGTGTTTCTCAATAAAATGCACAAACTGTATTTATTATTGCCGCAAGTAAATCTGTATTAGATTTGATTTTAATTAAATGCACTTTTTTTTTTTTTTTTTTTTAAATGACAAGATACAGAAAAGATCTGGAATATGGGAACATTTTTCCTCCTTTCAAAAGTTGAGATGCCTATTTTTTTATTACAATGATCTATTTTATTATGAGAAACTGACCTTGGATTTGTACCAGTCCTCAGACTCCTGGAGGTTCCTGGAAGCCAGAGTCTCGTACTGCTGCCGGACATCTTTCAGGGCAGCGGTGAGGTCAGGTTTGGCCACTTCCATATCAACCTGCACATGCTGTTCCTGGATCTGAATCTGCAGATCGGCAAGTTCCTGTGGAGATATTGGAAAAATTGACTAACAATCCAAATGCACAGTTTGAAACCTATCCTGAATATCACATAATACACTGTTGTTTAAAAGTTCAAGGTCAGTAAAATGCAGTAATATTGTGAAATATTAATACAATTCAAAATAACTGTTTTCTATTTGAATATATTTTAAAATGTAATGTATTCCTGTGATGCAAAGCTGAATTTTCAGCATCATTACTCCAGTCTTCACTGTCACACGATCCTTCAGAAATCATGCTAATATGCTGATTTGCTGCTCAAGAAACATTTCTTATCAATAATATTGAAAACAGCTGTGCTGCTTAATATTTTTGTGGAAAAATAAATCTTTTGTTACATTATAAAAGTATTTTTTGAATTTTTTTTCTTGTCATTTTTGATCAATTTAATGCATCCTTGCTAAATAAAAGTATTCATTTCTTTCAAAAGAATATCTGACTGACCCCAGCTATTGAATGGTAGTATAATTGTGTACCTTATAATTGTGTATTTTTGATTTGAGTGTAAACAGAACAAATCTCATTCTGACATAGCAATAGTTTGTTAGCCCTGAACTTCCTGATCCTGAAACAATGTCTCCGCTTTATTCTCTTGGAATTACGCCCTTTTCCACGACCCATTTAATCACTATGGCAGCAAGTCACACATGCCTGACAATCCCCTGATATTAACAAGCCCAACAAAAGTGTCAGTCAGCCAGAAAACCACGACTGTGAGAAGAATGGTTGAATGGCCAGAAGAAATTTAATTCATTTTATTGTTCAGAGCTAGTCTTTTATGGCTCAGGAGACTCTGTTGTTGTTGTTTTTTAAAGTATGAGCTTTGTCTTGGATATTTCTCCTAAAATTCATTAGAAGAAGAGATTATGGATGCATAAACTTAATGGGAAATGTTTAAATCCATATTAAAATCTCTCATTTTTGATTGCATGTCCTAACAATCATTGAGATCTCAGGGAGACACATAAGATTATTGTTTGTTTGTTTTTTTTCTTCTCAGGAGTAAAGTCTGTGAAATATGCCATTTAATGTTAATGCTATCCATTAGAAACACCTGCAATATTAAAGAGATCTCATTTGTTGCTGTTTCTCCAGGTGGTTCAGTACCTCATCATGAAGCTTCTTCAAGAAAGCGATTTCTTCTTGCAAGGACTCCACCTTTCTCTCCAGGTCCAGACGAGCCAGGGAGGCGTTATCAACATCCTGTTGGTGTAACACGTAAAATATTAATCAGTTTCTCCCAAATATGTTTTTTTTTTTTAAACTTCTACTTGTGTTTCCTATTAATTCTACACAGTTCCTTTTCTCATTCTTCTATTCCTTTACGTTAAAGAATCACATTTTACACTACATTTCATTTTTATGTTTTTGAAGTCTCTTATCCTTAAAAAAAGCTGCATTTATTTGGTCAAAAATACAGCAATATTCTGAAATATTATTACAATTTAAAATAACACTTTTCTATTTTAACGTATTTTAAAATGTAATTTATTACTGTAATACAAATCTGAATTTTCAGCATCATTACTCCAGTCTTCACTGTTACATGATCCTTCAGACATTATTTTTAATAAACTGATTTGATGCTTGGGTAACATTTCTTATTATTATCAATGTTGAAAACAGCTGTGCTGCTAAATATGTTTGTGGAAACCTTGATACATTATTAAAGAAACAGCATTTCTTTCTGTTTTTCTCAAACAGCATTTGAAAACCTTT
Source organism: Acrossocheilus fasciatus (assembly GCA_036784905.1). Taxonomy (NCBI): domain Eukaryota; kingdom Metazoa; phylum Chordata; class Actinopteri; order Cypriniformes; family Cyprinidae; genus Acrossocheilus; species Acrossocheilus fasciatus. The sequence goes on along the minus strand of CM071961.1, from coordinate 21,086,575 downwards.
TGTATCATTACATGTTTTTACTGTCAATTTTGACCACTTTAATGCAACCCTAAAGTATTAATTTCTTTTAAATTTATTGGTAGTTTGTGTAAATTCTTTTAAGCTATTTCTGACTGAAGTGAATAACAATAGCTTGCCTGCTGCTAACTGTTTGTAGTGCTGCAGCTGGTAGTGGCAGACACCCTTTAAAGTACACACACACACACACACACACACACACACCTCTGTGTCCATAAGTCACCAGTGTACCCTAGTTAACACTGACCCCTCCCACGCATACAACAGTTTGCTTTGTCATAAACGCCCAGCCTGCTCTCAGACAAAGCTTTCTTTTCAGTTGCGTGTCTAAATCTGATGCCGGACAAGAGGGCAGCTTGACCAGGCCTGCACTGACCCTTTTATTGTGAGGGAGACAATCAGTAGTGTCTTGCAATCACTGACTGGAACGTTAACTGATCACATTGTAATTGTGGCTGTGGTAGCACTCAATCAAACATCAGGTCCAAGAATACATATAAAAATGGTTGTGGTTTCTCTGGACATGCGAAGATGTACCTGTCTGAAGCCCCGAAGGGTGTTCTCTGCATCCTCTCTCTGGAGCATCTCTTCTTGAAGTCTGAAAATGAGATGAATATTTAAGCAGAGCCACACCCTGTTTAACAAACCAAACCCACTGGAGCGTCTCACCAGGACAATAAGAAAGCCTTTGACATCAAACTAAATAAAATTCATTTCTTCTCTTGGGCTGTATCAAAAATTGGGTTATTTTTAACCTGGTAACGAGAAAACCCTACAAAGAAGAGCTTTGTCCTGGCATTCAGAAATTCAACTAGAATCATCTTACAGAGTAAATAATAATAATGAAAATGTAGTTTTGTTTAGGCTAAATATTATATTTTATTTAAATGTATATAATATTTTATTTAAAATGAAAATTTCATAAGATTGTAAAATCTCTAGATTCTCTGTTGTGTAAATGCATCATTAAAATGCATTTATATATTTTTTCTCATTAGCCTACAGTTCATATGACATTTCATATATTGCTCATATGAAATATAAAACGTAAGACAACATTTAAGTTTTATTTGACCTGGTAAAGAGAAAGCTTTTTCCTGAGAGAAATTTAACACCATATTACACTGCCAAAAAAAAAAAAAAAAAAAAAATCATAATATGGGGTAACATCTAAATCAACCTATCTTAGGTTACACTAATAAAAATCATTTTAAGGAACAAGTTAGGTAGAACCAGCTTCTTAATGTAATGACAGTACATTTTCAGTAAAATATCATTTAAACTCAAAACTATATATAGGCCTATAGGTGTATTTTTTTTAAATATTTTTTTTTAGGATTTTAAGCAGCAATGGATACTAAATCTTCAACTTTTTGTTGTATAAATGCACCATTAAAATGCATTTATGAATGCATTTTTCTTATTGTCTCCAGTTCTGTATATGTTGGTGATATGAAATACGAAATGGCCATAATATTATTTAAAAAAAAAAGTTTTTTTTTTTTTTGTTTTTTTTTAATAAACCCGTGCACTTGGCAGATATTTAATGTTATTTTACACTTAGAACTGTTTTGTTTTGTTTGCACAGTCTCTTGGGCAATGTTTGGCCATACTTCTCTTTGAGGCGCTCGATGTCCTCTCCCAGATTGTCCCGGTCCACCTCCACTCTGGCCTTCTCGTTGGTGAGCTGGTCCACTATTCTCCGGAGTTCTCTCATCTCATCCTCGTACAGATCACCGATCCGGGACGAGCCTTTGCCCCGCATCTGCTCCAGCTCCGCGTTCAAGATCTTATTCTGCTGCTCCAGAAATCTCACTTTCTCTATGAAACTGGCAAACCTGTCGTTGAGATGCTGCATCTCCGCTTTCTCATTGGTTCGGTTGGCTTTAAACTCGATGTTGATGGCCTCGGCGAGCCCGAAGTCCAGGGTATCGGTGGCGAGTCTGGGCAGCGGCGCGCTGCTGCGCACCCTCGCGCCCTTGCTCATGTAGGTGGATGGAGACGCGGAGGACGCGCTGCTGTAGGACACGCGCGAGGTTGTGCGCACCGGGCTGCTGTACTGCCGGCTGGTGTAAGCGGACCGAAGAATCGCTGGTCGCTCTCCACCGAACATCCTTTTGTAAGAAGATGCGTTTGTTCGGCTGGCCATTGTAATCCTTTAGTTCTGGGGTATAGTTGAAGTCAGCGTCTACTTTCACGAACTACCGCGCCCTGTCCAGACCAAACGAGACCACTGCAGCGATTCTGCTTGCATTTATAGTCCACTCCCTATGCTAATGACATAACGGTGCAGGGAGCTTTAGTGACGCAGAAGCGCAGTCGGGGCGGAGGGCAGGATGTGCCCCTCCGTAACTATCAATGAAAGAGTTTGACTCTGGCAACAACAAGAGAGTATATTTACTTTTGTATCCATTAATAAATGCATTTTCGTATAATGTTGTTTTAATATTAGCTATATTTGCATTGTATTTTAATTTTATAATATTATAAACGATAAATATTGAGTGTATTTATTATTTATCCCTTCATTCGTTTACCGTTAAATATAAAAAATAAAGATAAAAATAAGCTAATTTCTGTTTTTAAATAACAGATTTTTAAAATATTTTATATGTTTTGGAGGCTATTATATAAATATTTATTTATTTATTTTCGTAGTTTTCATCTATCTATCTATCTATCTATCTATCTATAAAAAAAATGACACAAACACACATAACAAAAATATTTATATCATATTTTAGAATACACACACACACACACACACACACACACACACACACACAGAGAGACAGTAAATTGTGTTAAATCAACACTGCGTGGTGTAGGCTACATATGGGAACCAGTTCTAATTAGCCTACATTAATTAATAACGTAATTAATTGCATTCATTTTTAGCAACAAAAAATTTAGGGCTCTTTAAGTTAACAAATACTTTAATACATACACACACATACATGTGTGTGTGTGTGTGTGTGTGTGTGTGTGTGTGTGTGTGTGTGTGTGTGTGTGTGACACATATAATATATATGTGTACCTGTTTTTCTATTCAGGTGGGGATTTAAACCTGAATACACACAGACTCGTGGGGACTCGTGACGGTGGGGACCTAAATTGAGGTAAACAAGCTAATAAATCACACAGAATGAAGTTTTTTGAAAATCTAAAACTGCAGAAAGTGTCCTGTAAGGGGTAGGTTTAGGTGTAGGGTAGGGTTGGTGTAGGGCGATAGAATATACAGTCTGTACAGTAGAAAAAGCATTACACCTATGGAGAGTCCTCACAAGGATAGCAAACCAGACATGTGTGTGTGTTATATTTTACAAAATAATATACAATTTTTATTAAACAATATTTGTATATTTTTAGTTAAGTAAAATCTACTGACAAAATAACGCAAACAAACAATTTTTTTTGAAGGAAATGTCATCTACTGTTACTATTTTAAAAGCAAATTACATTATTATTATTATTATTATTATTATTATTATTATTATTATTATTTTGTTTTATTTTAGGAACAATAAGAATAAAATAAGAGAAAGAAAACTAAAGCGGAACGCTTCGTCAATGCACTTGTTTCTAGAGGGTCATGTTCGGGAGCGCACACACGTGGCATGCTTGAGACGCTGTCAAAATATCATAAACATTAATCAGCTGTAAAAGATGGAGAACATGGAGCCACTCCGTGTTCTGGAGTTATACAGCGGAATAGGAGGGATGCATTATGCTTTAAAGGGTACGTCATTTGGTCTAAATTTGTAGCGATTATTGATAACATGACTGACACAGGATCAGTTGCAGAGGCTCTAGGTGTCTAGAAAATGATTGACATGCTGGTGGTGTTAGAGTTTCTGTTGTTGTATGATCCCCACAGGTGTCACTGTTCCCTTACTGTACATTTGCAATGCGTTTTCTTCATAAACAAAATATGACATTCACAGACTGAGAAAAAGTTAATTTGTTGTGTTGTAAAGAGTAGCTAATTTCTCAATAGTTGAATTAGTTCAAATGTGTGCTTTTCTTTCAGAGAGCTCAGTTCCTGCTGAAGTTGTTGCTGCTGTGGATGTCAACACAACAGCTAATGAAATCTACAAACACAACTTCCCCAATACCCCACTCCTGCCAAAAACTATCGAGGTCAGTGGTTGTCCTCATGAATCACAATTAGTTATGTAAACGATTAGACACATTTTGTTTGAACACATTCACAATACACTAAGCGGCTCCCATTTTGCAAATGTATGCAGACAACAATATACATAATCTAACAAGTAAGATAATTATGGCTGACTTCTTTTGCATTTTTGTTTGGAGTTATATCAGATTATTGACCTCAAACTGCTTGTGTAAGAAATATTATGTCTTATTTAACTGATTTATTGCATTCATAACAACATGTCTCTTTTGTAACATCCTTAAAATTATGTTTCTTGGTTAATTCTACCAGCACATAGTCTCATGACTGCGTTTTTTAAAAGCAATAGGAGGTAAAAGTGTAACTGAGTGGTTTTTGTGGTGGTTAAAGGTTCTGTGCTTCGTCAGCATGGTAATGATGTACCTGCCACTGGCCTCAATTCGTAAGAATATAAAACAATGCTTGCAACAATGGATGGAGGTTTAAAGAGTGATAATAATGATGGATTCGATATTTAAATGACATTGTTGTGTAAATTTGTCTTTGTAAATATATTTTTTAATGTATAAGAATGTTTTCTGATCAAGTCTTAAATAACTTAATATTTTAGCTTTATAACGTTGTGTATTTCGATATGTGAATTGTTCTAAGTGTGATTTTTAATAGTAGGTTATGTTTTGTTTTGGAGAGCAGTCATTTATTTAATTAGTTATTTCTTTATTTTTTAAGTATAGTTGTTTAATAATAGTTCTTTTGGTTTTGTGTGCCAGGGAATGACGTTACAGGATTTTGACAAACTGAACTTTGACGTGATTTTGATGAGCCCACCATGTCAGCCGTTCACCAGGTGATTAGCATGTTTTTCTTGTGAATTAAAGAAGTAGTTCACACTAAACAATATATTTTTTTTCCTGCATGTTTCAAATTGTATGACTTTTTTTGTATTATTTTTGAAAGGAATGAATTTATACTTTTATTTAGCAGCGATGCATTATATTGATCAAAAGTAACAATATAGACATTTATAATGTTATGAAAGCATTATATTTCAAATAAATCTTGAACACCTGAAAATGACGGTTTCCACGAAAATATTAAGCAGCACAACATTGAACATTGATAATAATAACAAATGTTACTTGAGTAGCAAGTCAGCATATTACAACCTGAATTCCGAAAATGTTGGGACGTTTTTTAAATTGGAATGAAGTGAAAACTAAAAGAATTTCAAATCACATGAGCCAATATTTTATTCACAATAGAATAACAACAAATGTTTAAACTGAGAAATTTTTACAACTTTATGCACAAAATGTGCTCATTTCAAATTTGATGCCTGCTACAGGGCTCCACCCGGACTCTTCTACTACGAAGCCATGCTGTTGAAATACCTGCAGTGTGTGGTTTTGCATTGTCCTGCTGTAATACACAAGGCCTTCCTTGAAATAGACGTCATCTGGAGGGGAGCATATGTTGCTCTAAAACCTTTATATACCTTTCAGCATTCATAGTGCCTTCCAAAACATGCAAGCTGCCCATACCGTATGCACTTATGCACCCCCATACCATCAGAGATGCTGGCTTTTGAACTGAACGTTGATAACACGCTGGAAGATCTCTCTCCTCTTTAGCCCGGAGGACACGCTGTCCGTGATTTCCAACAAGAATGTCAAATTTGGACTCGTCTGACCATAGAACACTTTTCTACTTTGGAACAGTGCATTTTAAATGAGCCTTGGCCCACAGGACATGACGACGCTTCTGGACCATGTTCACATATGGCTTCCTTTTTGCATGATAGAGCTTTAGTTGGCATCTGCAGATGGCACGGCGGATTGTGTTTACCGACAGTGGTTTCTGGAAGTATTCCTGGGCCCATTTAGTAATGTCAATGACAGAATCATGCTGATGAGTGATGCAGTGTCGTCTGAGGGCCTGAAGACTACAGGCATTCAACAAAGGTCTTCAGCCTTGTCCCTTACATACAGAGATTTCTCCAGTTTCTTTGAATCTTTTGAGGATGTTATGCGCTGTAGGTGATGAGATTTGCAAATCCTTTGCAATTTGACGTTGAGGAACGTTGTTTTTAATGTATTCCACAATCTTTTTACGCACTCTCACAGATATTACAGGTTTAACTGTATTTTTGGCCAAATAAATGCATAATAGACTTTTAAACATTTAAAAATCCTACCAACCCCAAACGTTTGTAACATGGAAAAGTCTGCTAAATTGGTTGACCTAAAGCTAATGTGTGTTTCTCAACAGGATTGGTTTGCAGGGAGATGTTGCTGACCCCAGAACAAAGAGCTTCCTCTATATCCTGGAGCTTCTACCAAGGTCAGACTGATCAATCTGTGCTCTTTTTAAGTCACTTAAACATTATTTCTATGATGTTGATTTCCAAATTTGAGTTTGCTCTCTTTCTTAATATTACTTCCTATGAGCAAGCCAAATTTCCTGGCTGTGTACATTCTACAGTTATTTTTGCACCTCTGATATTATTAATTCATGTCTGATGGAAGGACAAAGAAGCTTCCTCTCTCTCCCTCTCCATTTGCCCTTCTCGTGATTGTGAAAGAATGTACCTCTCTTCGTCCCTGCAGGCTCAGCAAGCGGCCGCGCTTCATTCTGCTGGAGAATGTGAAGGGCTTTGAGACCTCTGCTGCAAGGTAACCAGTGTGGCACAGGAGCCTTGAAATCACCATAGTTACGTGGCTATGAGCCAATGGGGTCATTGGTTCCCCTCTGTGTTTCTGTCACCATTGATTGTGCTAAAAAGAATCTTATAGCTGTCTCTGCACATTGAACTGAGATGGATCAAAGTTTTTAAACAATGAAAGAAGTAAAACTTTACCTTAAAATTGGTCTTACACTCTTAAAAATAAAGGTTCCAAAAGTGGGTTTTTGCAATGATGCCATTGAAGAACTATTTCTGAGAACCTTTCAGTGAGTAGTTCTTAAAATAATATTTTTTTAGGACAGTATAATGAACCAAAGAACATTTTTTCCACTGCAAAGAACCTTACAGGGATATGGAAATTCTATTAGGCAATGAAAATTCTATCATTTACTCCCCCTCAAATTGTTCCAAATTTGTATGAATTTCTTTCAGCTGTTGAACACAAAGAAGGTATTTTGAAAAATGTTGGTAACAAAACAGTTGATGGTAGCCATTGATTTTCATAGTATGTAATAAAATACTGTTTTTCAGAAGAATGAAACTCATACAGGTTTGGAACAAGTGATATTTGATGACAGAATTTTAGTTTTTTGGGTGAACTATCCCTTTAAAGTTTCCATGGATGTTATAGGTTCTTTATGGAACCATCAGAGCCAATTTTTAGTTAGTATCAAAAAGCATAACTGAGCTGTTTTGGTCTTTTAATTTACAGGGATGCTTTGCTTAAGACATTGAGAGAGTGTGACTACAGCTTTCAGGAGTTTCTGATCTCACCATCATCTGTAAGCATGTCTCTTCATCTCTTAAAAATCTCAGAAACTGTATCCCAGTCTTGTTTTCGTGATGGTTTTTATTGCCACAGCTTGGGATACCAAACTCTAGGCTCAGATACTTCCTCATTGCAAAGAGACCACCGGGATCCTTCTCATTCTCGACTTCAGCAGAGGTACTTTTCTGTTTAGATCTATTCTAACTAATGTAGTTGCTATTGAATACTCAAGCTTTTCTTCTACTGGCAGATTATGGAGGGCATCCCCATGTCTGAATCACTAGATAGTCTCGCTGTTCCACACAATCATCCTACAACATCTGAGTGTGAGAGAGAAAAGAGTGGGATGATCGTTTTTAAGCTGGAGACAGAACAAGAGTTGGAAAGGAAGAGGATCCAGGACAGTCAGGAAACAGTTCGGAGGCTGCAGGACTTCCTGCAGGAGGGTGAAGAAGACATGGATCAGTACCTGCTCTCCTCCAAAACCCTGCTCAGATACGCTATACTGATGGATGTAGTGCAGCCCAGCAGCAGGAGATCAGTCTGCTTCACTAAAGGGTGTGTCCCTTACCATATTAGTTTGTATTATGATGAATACTTAATTTATTTTATTTATACATTTATTTATATATTCTATAAGAAAAGAAAAAAATATATAAATTTATATTTTTATATTTAACATAATGTTTAATTTTATTATTATTTACATTTTTTTTTAACATAGGGTGTGTGCCTTACCATATTATACTGTATATATTACGATATATACTTAATTTATTTTATTCATAAATGAACAGTATTTTATAAATTTATATTTTTATATTTAACGATGTTTAATTTTATTATTATTTATGCTTTTTTTTTACATAGGGTGTGTGCCTTACCATATTATACTGTATATATTATGATATATACTTAATTTATTTTATTCATAAATTAACTGTATTTTATAAAAAGGATATGTATATATGTATATATAAATTATATTTATTAGTTGTTGATTTTTTACATCATAATTATTATATAACAATTAAATACATATAAAAATTATATTTTAAGTTTGAAGTTTATCTTCATTATAATTTTTTAGAAAAATTTTAAATGTATTTTATATGTACTAAATTTACTACTGTTTTCAGCCACCAATAGGAGTGTACTATTTAACATGTTTTACAATATTTAAAATGATTCCCCAGCTAACCGTTGATTGTTTCTGTGTAGTTATGGTCACTATGTGGAGGGCACAGGCTCTGTCCTGCAGTCCCGTGTGGATGTGGAGCTTGAGAGTGTGTTTAAGAACCTGGAGCTGCTTTCTGAAGAAGATAAACTAAAGCAGCTTCTTCAGTTAAAGCTGAGATACTTCACACCCAGAGAGATTGCCAACCTCATGGGCTTTCCTGCAGATTTCAGTAAGACTTTGACCCCATTCACCCCTCACAGCACACAATAAAATCACATGAATTAACAGAAATCCTCTCAGACTTAACATTAATATAAACAGATATGCATAAATGTCCTTTTATGATGTAATATTTCAGCAACATAAGCTTTAAAGTCCACTTTGTCATTCCACTGGACTGTGAAAAGGTTAATAAACAACTTCCCATGATTCACTCTTGGCATCTGTGCAGATAATAAGCTGTTACAGGATTCGATTCAATATAAAAACAGCTGCAAATAATGTCAGAGTTTGTTTTTAGACAGACTCCTAAGCACTTTACCATATAATAGTCAAGAATTCAGTCAGTTCTTTTGGCATGGGGCATTTTAAGGGAGTACTGAGCATTTATTGAAATAGATTATCAGCTAAAAACACATTTCTTCCATCTTTATTTGACCCTCTAACTCTAACACTCTCTATTCTAATTCTATTCTTTAAAAAAAAAAGACTTGCACTCTATTGCACCTTTTTAGACTTGAACTCTATTAATTTACTAACTGCTTGTTTTCTTTAAAAACAACAACAAAAACAAACACTAGCTTGCTCTATTCTTTTTCTATTCTATCTGTTTTCATTTTATTTATTATATAATAAAAAAAACCTTGCTACGTGTACTGCCACTATGCTCTTTTGTTGATTTTGATTGCTTCTGTTGTCCTCGTTTGGAAGTCGCTTTGGATAAACGCGTCTGCTAAATTGACTAAATGTAAATATTACGTTATTGTAGTTGTCTATGAAATGTCTTTCACTGGCCCTCATGTTGTTTGTGCATAACCCATTTTTTAATATTTTGTGTTTCAATCTGTGTTTTTTTATATTTTGTGTGTTTCAGCATTTCCAAAGCACATTTCCGTTAAGCAGCAGTACCGTGTGCTGGGAAACAGCCTGAACGTCCTCGTGGTTTCACATCTTATACGCCTCATGATCTCAAAATAGACATTACATGGACTGAAAGAAAACAACCGTGTACAGGGAAAATGTATGCGTAGTGTGTATATATCTTTTTTAATGTGTTTTTTTTCTTCTGTAAATTTTAATATTAATAAATAAAATGTTATTTTTACTGAACATTTTGTTTTTTTATTATTGTCACGAAGTGTGTGAAATTACATATTTTCCTTCATTTGATTACACAAAAACAACAGATCAGTGGAAGTATAGATTAAAATGTGTTTTAAATAGCATTATATCAGCTTTCTGTATAATTTACTGTGAAGCTGTTTATATTCAGAGAATGAGCCCTATGCAGCAGTTTCAGTCTTAACTTTGGTTACTGATCTCCAAAAAACATGTGACAGCCACTGACACTTGCCCAATAAAGTCAAATCACTTGCATGCAGCTGAGTTAAATGCCCTCAAGACAGTTACGTGTTCTTTATGAGTGATTTTAGGAAATGCAGTGGTGTTAAGAATCCTTTGGTCCAAAGTGCATCTCCGGCTGCTTGTGTTTTAGGCAGGTTTAGGTGTGAAGGGACAGTACAGTGTCTGATGAGCGTCCTGGGACGAGATCTCTCAGCATGGCTCGGACACTGAGCTTAGTATTTCTGCTCTTCCTCTCTGGACTGCAGTGTGACCATGGTCCTAAATCTAACAACAGGCAAAAAAGGGACATCAGCACTGACCAGTATGTATTTTAAATGAATTATTTTATGTTTGCTTGAAAGATTGATACCTTACACACCTGAAATTTGAATAGATCAGTTCTCATAGTTTCAAATGCTTGGATGGGGTTTGTTTGAGTTTTCCCTGCTGCAACTCTGTATAATTTTGTGAAGATTTTAACATGAAACGGATGATATTATTGAACCATATAGATTGTTGTTAAACAAAGGTTATTAATTCTACTGCAAGTTAGAAATTAAACATGTCCTACAAAGTTACCTGGTGATTGATTTGCAGGCCTCGTATGATCTCAGAAAATGGTCACCTCACATTTTCTGCTGGCTACAACAAAGACATTCGCTTCACAACCTCAGGGTCGGGAAGTGTGAAGTTGGGGGCCGAGGACCTCATCCAGCAGATGAATCAGGTGAGTTCATGATGAGTTTGACTGAAACATCTTATTTCTGAGTAAAATATGGCTCATATTAGAAGAGCTAATAATAAAGATTTAAGGCTTATATTGTGATGTCAGGAAATGAGGTGAGATGAGGATTTGATTAAAAAAACAAAACAAAACAAAAAAATCCAAAATGTCTGTAGGGTTTATTATTTTGTTTTATTGATTTTATTTTTACTTTGGTTGTCACTTTGTATTCCGTTTTGTTTTATTGTTTTTTGTTTATTTTTACTTGGTTTGTTTCATTGTCTTTTTTGTGTGAATTTTGTTTAGGTTTGATGTGTTGTTTTTGTTTTGTTGTTTTATATTTAAATGTGTTTTTGTTTTGTTGTTTTATTTTGACTTTTGTTTTGTTTCTTTTTGTGTGCATTTTGTTTCGTTTCATTTCATTCCATGATTGTGTTTAATTTTGATTTATTTAATTTACATTACATTTTCTTTATTCTAATCAGCTCAGAGCAAGAATTTTGTCTAATTTTATCATTTTGCTAACTAAATTGTGTTCTTTGGTTGTGTTGCTTTTTATTTCATTTTGTTTTTTGTTTATTTTTACTTATTTTTTTGTGTGCATTTTATTTAGGTTTGATTTATTTGTTTTTGTTTTGTTGTTTTATTTTGACTTGTATTATTTTTTGTTTAGTTTCTTTTTGTGTGCATTTTGTTTAATTTCATTCCATAAGTGCGTTTAATTTACTTTTAATCCATTTACATAAAAATTTCTTTATTCTAGTAAGCACAGATAAAGCATTTTGTCTGTGTTATTGAAGCACTTTGAAACTGAGTAAAGTTTTAATAAACTTTTAATCAACTCTGTTCCAGATCAAAATTAACAAAGATGACATCGATACTATAAAGAACAGTGGCCCTTCTCCGGAAATTACAAACCAGCTCAATCAGCTCAACACCAGAGTGACGACACTTGAGACAAAAGTTCAGACAATAGAACAGGTATCGCTGTAATCGTAGATTTCACTCGAGGCTTATTGCTCATATGATTAAAGGCCTTCCATTTCAGCCATTATGATTTAATCTTTAATGACATTCTGTATTTCATAGACAGTACAGCGGAAGACATGCAGCAGCAATCCATGTCAGAACACAGGAACCTGCTTGAACTTGTTAGATGCATTTCATTGCCTCTGTCCTGACAACTGGCAGGTCAGTCACTCAGACATCCGTCTGTCCTTCTGTCCTGTTCATATGTCATTCTGATTGTCACTTGGTTCAATCTCTCTACAGGGTCCCACATGTGCAGTGGATGTGAATGAGTGTCAGGTGTTAGCTGGAACTCCGCTGGGCTGTCAGAATGGGGCCACATGTGTGAACACACCCGGATCTTTCACGTAATCCTCCATTATTTCTCTTGAGTGGGGTTTTTAGTGTTTATGTGAGATTTTTATGTTCATATTTTTACTTTTCTTTTGTTTATCAGTTGTACCTGTACTCCAGAATGGTACGGTCCACACTGTACATCTCGCTATGATGACTGTGCAGGCGGAAGTCAGGATCTGTGTGTTCACGGCTTGTGCATCGATTCAGACCGAGTCAATCCCAATGAGGTGATTGAAAATTATGTGTATTTATTTATTCTCAGTTGTCCACATGCATTTGGATGTAACTACTTATTGGTCAATTTTTGGACAGTGAAAAACTAGTTCACCCCAAAACGAATGTTCTTTTGTCATACCTGTTAACACTTTTTTTCCATAAACAAAAAACAAGAAATTTTAGAATATTCTACTCATCCTAATGAGGTCCTTTAAGCTTCAAAATAAATGCGATAGTGTCATAAAAGTATCCTTTAAAGTAGTAGATACAACTATATTCCAACTCTTCTAAAGTCATAAAATAGCTTTGTGTGGTAAACTACGCCAAAATGTAAGGCATTGACCTCCTTATCATTCCCTGTGATTTTATCATGATCCATTAAAGATAAAAGCAGTAACTGTTTTCAATTTTAATGTATTCTAAAATGTAATTTATTCTTATGATACATAGCTGAATTTTCATTGTCATTACTCCAGTCTTCAGTGCCACATGATCCTTCAGAAATCAGCTGATTTTCTGATCAGGAAGCATTTCTTATTATCAATGTTTAAAACAGTTGTGCTGCTTAATATTGTTGTGGAAAGAGCAGCGTGAACATTCTGCTTAACGTCTCCTTTTGTGTTCTTCGCAACAAATAAAGTCATACAGCTTTGGAACAACATGCATCTTTTTTAATGTCTCTTTTCAGCCCAAATATAAGTGTATCTGTGATGCTGGCTGGATGTCTCCACCCGGAGAATCAGCGTGCACAGCTGATATTGATGAGTGCAGCCTCCCAAACAAACCCTGCTCCACAAACCCTCCTGTGCAGTGCTTCAACACTCTGGGCTCCTTCTACTGCGGCGCCTGTCCTGCAGGTCAGACCACTCAGCCCAGCTGAGCCACGTCACATATGATTATTGCCACAATATCCATAATGTCAATCATTTATCTTTTTTTTTTAGAGAGTTTATGTAAAAGATTATTGGGTGCATTTACATTAAAGGCATTTAATAGCCTAACAGTTTCTTAATAAGAACATTCTTTCATGAAATTAATTGTTTTGGTTCCTCCAGGATGGCAGGGTAACGGTTACAGCTGCCAGGATGTCAATGAATGTGCCACAAACAATGGAGGCTGTTCTACTTCCCCCATGGTACCTTGTCTCAACACCATGGGCTCCTTCCACTGCGGCCAGTGTCCTCCAGGTTTAGCTCACATCCTGATTCTCATGCACTTTAAAATAAGATCTGTTGTCTTAACAAAGAATATTTCACCCAAAAATGAGAATTTGTGCAGTGCTGTACAAAATTTTGTGGTTGGTAAAATTTTTAAATGTTTTTAAAGTCTCTTAAATTCACCAAGGCTGCCAAAAAAAACAACAACAACAAAAAACAGTAATATTATTATAATAATTTATAACTGTTTTATATTGTAATGTAATATATTTTAAATTATTTTATTTATTCCAGTTGACTTGTTTGCTACATACAATAGCTTTGTGTGAGAAACATTCTGAAATTTCACTTGTTTTGGGTGAACTATGCATTTAATATCTTAATCAGAATCAGAATAATTTCTAGTTCATAATTTCCCTCTGGAGATTGCTGGGAAATTGAAAACTGCATATTTTTAGTACATCTCACATGTTTGCTGGTCCTCTGTCCTGTTTTCAGCACAGGCTGGCCTATAAAATCCTGCTGAATCATGGTTTTTGCTCACTGTAATATGTTTCAAAGGAGAGACAGATGCTTGTGTGATCTGAATTTCATTATATTCCCTCTGGGAGAGATGGAGATAGAAAGCTCCGAGAGGTGAAGAGATCCATTAGCTGGGTTCACTGAGGACAGTGCTGTCTGCGAGTCCTGCTAATATATTCAGCTTTACAAGTCTCAATTGACTGCTAGATTGCAGAGAAAGACCAGACGCACTGAAATGATCAGGCTAAAATAGCCATTAAATGTAAGATGAGACTGCTGACCCCATGTGTGTGTGTCCTTAGGCTATGAGGGAGACGGGAAGACTTGCACTCAAGCTGACATCTGCTCCACCAACAATGGAGGATGTTATCCACTGGCTACCTGTACTTCTACTCCAGGTACACACACACACACACGTTTGTATTTCTATACTTGTGAGGACTCTCATAGGCGTAATGGTTTTTATACTGTACTTACTGTATGTGCTATTGTCCTACACCAACCCTACACCTAAACCTACCCCTTACAGAAACCTTTTTGCATTTTTACATTTTGAGATAAACTTCATTCAGTATTTTTAATAATTTATTTGCCTTGTGAGGACCGGCCAAATGTCCTCACAAAGTCAAAAATGTTAGGTTTTACTATCCTTGTGGGGACATCTGGTCCTCACTCTGTGGGTCTTACAAGAACACACACACACACACACACACACACACACACACACACACACACACACACACACACACACACACACACACACACAATCACTGCACACTTTTACTGTAGTTACTCTTTACAGCAGCGCATGACTAGTAGCATTTATGTTATAACAGGATCAATAAAAAGGGTGTTAAACTTTAATTGTTTTGATGTAATCTCCTGATATAAAAGATATTGTTGCTATATGTGTCCATTTTTACAGGTCTGTTTGTTTTAGTCGTAGTGTTTGTCTTTAGATGGAAATATTCTTTTAATTTTATCAATATTTGGTGATATTCATTCATTTCAGTCAATTTTACTGTGACTAAAAGCATCTAATTCTAGATAATAACATCTTTGTTGACCAAAAATGGCCAAACCAAATTTTATTTTTAAATGAACTTTATCATTTTACATTTTGAACAAGTATAGACTCAAAACATAAAATACAAAACTAGCACATGAAAATAAAACCAAACTATATTTTTTCCTGAAAAAGTACACTTTTTAAAAAAAAAATTATGCTGTGGATTTTAATAAATATTCATATGTAACATTACGTTTATGTTGTGTATCTTTGATTATATTCTTCATAATCATATTCTTTCTAGTTTTTTTTAAACATTAGTGCTAATGTGCATAATATACTGTTTACATACAGTTTATATTTTTATGTTTTTTTCATTTATCTTTGTTTTAATTCAATTAAATAAAAAAAAATAATAATAATAAATAATATATATAAATAGCAAAAGCAATATTTTTTCCTGAACAATATTTTAATAAAATGCTGTGATATTTTAGTATCTTTGTGTATCTTTGACTATAGTCTTTAAAATCATATTCTTTCAAGATTTTTCTTCAAAAACATTAAATATGTGTTGTTAATATGTGTCTAATATACTGTTTTATTCTCTTCATATTTCCCTCGGCAGTATGCAAATACAATAAAATCATTAAATTATTGTCATTAATGTGCACTGTCTCATCTTTGCTATCATTGGCAAATCTGCATATTGATGAAAAATAAAGTAGAAGAATGATCTCTGAATTTGAACTTCCAGGAAGCATTATCCCATCATGCACCTGTCCTCCTGGTTATGTGGGTAATGGCTATGGACCTACGGGCTGTACTCAGATCAGTGATATC
Source organism: Acrossocheilus fasciatus (assembly GCA_036784905.1). NCBI lineage: Eukaryota > Metazoa > Chordata > Actinopteri > Cypriniformes > Cyprinidae > Acrossocheilus > Acrossocheilus fasciatus. The sequence goes on along the minus strand of CM071961.1, from coordinate 21,070,388 downwards.
TGTGGAACTAGTAATCCTTGTGTAAATGGTCAGTGTGAGGTAAGTGTTTATCTCTTATAACTTCCCCTCTCTGTTCTGTTTCCATCAAACCACAGCAGTCAGCATGTTTTTTTTCATAGAATACAGCAACTGGCTACATCTGTCGCTGTGACCCGGGCTGGGCAGGACAGAATTGCGATCAGAACGTGAACGAGTGCTCTAGCAATCCCTGCCAGAACGGAGGCACCTGCTCTGACGGCATCAACGGCTACACCTGTACCTGCACCTCCCAGTGGACGGGCCCGCAGTGCCAAACTCCACAGCAGGGTGCGTGTTATTGGAGAAGTGATGAATGTGATGGTGTGTGTTTATCTATACAGTAACATCATGAACTTTTATGTGCGTCAGAGTGTGGAGGAGTTTTGGAAAGTCCAGCTGGCACATTCAGCTACCCTACGAATCCTGGAACGGGCGATTATGATCACCAGGTCAGCTGTGCGTGGGTCATCAGAACCGACCCCAGCAAGGTTAGTAAAGATACATCAGTGACCTTTTTAAAAATCAAGTCCTGCATCGTATATGCGGAATGAAATCCAAAATGGTTTCAAACAAATTTTGGGGTGCTGATTCCAAAAATTTGATGTGCATTTCATATAATTTTTGCTTTCAACAACCATTTGTAAGGTAAAGAAGTCTTGTATTATCCCTTAATCATCAGAAAAACTAACACAAAACATAATTCTATCTTGCTCTGACAAACGGCTTACTGCTATTTATTCGGTTCTCAGCTGATTTTCACATGTATGAGTGATTTTGAAGATATTATTTTATGACCAGTGACGGAAGAAAATGCATACATGACCCAGATGTGGGTGTTTTACTACAAACAAAGAGTGACAGAAAATTACAGATTTATTTAAAAAAGCTCATTAAAATTAAAATTGTGTTTATGTAATGTTCTTTGGCATTAAATGGAGTATTTGAACACGTTTTTCCACTCTTTTGCAGATTGTAAGTTAAATTATACATTTTGAATACTTTTTAGATAAACATAACTTGAAAAATACTTGTTTTGTGAAAACAATGCATGTAATGGCACGTTTTTATTGATATCTTGAGCTTGTCAGATTAGGTAATATTAGGCCTTTTCTGATGATGAAAAAAGTGCCTAATTATTCTTAAATATTCTTTTTTGCATTTAACTTAGTTTTTCACAACAATAATACAAAACCTAAAAAAGTGTGTGTGTGTGTGTGTGTATATATATATATATATATATATATATATATATATATATATATATATAATGTATATATAATGTATATACACATATATATTCATATACATATACACACACACACACACATATATATATATATATCATATATATATCAAAAGCAACACGTAAAACCTATATTTTTTTTTCCTGAAAAGTACACTTTTTTTTATAGAACATGTGTAATTTTTCATATATGTGTAATATTACATTTATTATCTTTGATTATATTATTTGAAATAAGCATACTCTTTCAAGATTTTAAATTATACATTTTTTATTCTTTTTTTTTTTTTTTACATTTGACATAAATTTATAATTTGAAAAATATGCATTTTAATTTTGTGAAAAACTGTAAGTGATGGAAAGTTATTGATTTTGTTTAAACTCGGCATAATTGGATATCATCAGTATTATAAGGCCTTTTTTTGCAAATCAGCAGATTTTATCTATGGAAGTAAACATTGTGTTTTATGCTGTCTTGTGGTTCTTCTCAGATTCTGCGGATTACCTTCCCTTTCTTTGACATCGAGAACAGCGCCTCCTGCAACTTCGATTTTCTGCAGGTGCACGATGGCGAGAGCGCCTCAGCTTACATGATCGGGAAATACTGTGGCACTGCCGCCCCAGCCGAACTCTTCAGCTCCCACAATTCTCTGTACTTCTGGTTCCGCTCTGACCATTCAGTCAGTGGTCGTGGCTTCACCGTAGCCTGGCAATCGCAGGCACCAGGTAAACCAAGAACGCCCTTAAATTGCAGCCACATTAGCAAAATTTCTCAGGCAAAAAACATCAATTGTCTGTTGTCAATAGTGTAGCGATGTATGACCTCACACAGAAGTTACTTGCAAACCAAGCAGCTTTCTCTTGGTGAATGTGGTGAATCCGCATGAACAGCTTGAACCCATTGCGAAAGCGATTTTGTTTGGAATAGAACGCAGAAAATAAACCCCACTAACGTTACCTGACAGACATCATCGCATTCACATGAAAATTCTCAGTTCCTATTGAAATTAGTGGATTTGCTTGTGAAAATTCACCAAACTGGTCCAAAGCATTGCTTCCCTTGTGATATTAGCAACTATTTAAATTTAAATTTGCATGACTTGTATCTTATTTTAATACTTCTTTCTTTTCCAGTGTGTGGTGGGGAGTTGACCAACACATATGGTGACATCAAGTCACCTGGTTACCCAGGTAACTATCCACCCAACCGGGACTGCTATTGGACGGTGAATGTGAACCCTGGTCTGCTCATCACATTCGCTTTTGGCACCCTCAGTCTGGAGCACCATGATAACTGCAACTTTGACTACCTGGAGGTAAAGCTTGTTGCATCTTGGTGCCACATTAAAAGTGTTTTCAGTGTGTATGTGTTAAAATGATTTAATTTCCGGCTTTATTTTGTAGCTGAGAGACGGACTGCTCCCAGAAGACCCAGTTCTGGGAAAATACTGCAGTACAGCATCACCACCACCTCTACAGACGACAGGACCATCTGCCTGGATCCACTTTCACTCCGATTTCAGCATCAGCGATCGGGGATTTCACATTACATACACTACTTCACCATGTAAGTAAAGCCCATGCTGTCAAAACACACAGAGAGAGAGGGATTATGGGACATTTTAGGGAGGGTAACAGACCTGTACACTACCGTTCAAAAGTTTGGATTGGATTTTCTTTTTTTACATTAATGGGCAAATGAATGTTTCTGAAAGGATGTTTTTTGCTGCATTTATTTGATCAAAAATGCAGTAAAAACAGCAATATTGTGCAATATTATTACACTTTAAATACATTTTAATATGATTTAAAATATAATTTGTTCTTGTGGTGGTGAAGTTGAATTTTCAACATGATTATGCCAGTCTTCAGTGTCACGTGATACTTCAGAAATCATTCTAATATGCTGATTTGCTGCTAAAGACTCATTTCTTATTATTATTAATGTTGAAAACAACTGCGCTGCTTAATATTTTTGTGGAAACGGTAATACATTTTTTTAGGATTCTTTTATGAATGGAAAGCTCAAAAGAACAGCATTTGTTTGAAATAGAAATCTTTTGTAAATATTTCACTGTCACTTTTGTTCATTTGTGAACAGTTTCCTGAACACAATTGAATGTTACAGCACTATTTTCTTGTTTGCAGTCATAATGCATTAGCAGTAATTCCAGTAACTAAATTATGGATAATTTTAACAGATCCATCAGTGGAATACTGTCCTTTCAAATGCTCATAAAACTATATATACATATTATATACATATTAAAAGTGAGCAGTCACATTGAAAGTGTTGTAAACTCATGATACTTGGATCAACGCTGGGTTCAAATGGGCAAAGCTAGTAGTCTTGCAATATTGGGATGAATTGCTTGAGTTTAATGCAATTTACTCTGTGCCATCAGCTGACCCGGGCTGCGGAGGCGTCTTTACAGACACAGAAGGCATCATCATCTCTCCTAACTGGCCTAATAACTATGCTCACAATAGGCAGTGCATTTATATCATCAGAATGCCACGTAGTGAACAAGTGGCACTTAACTTCACCCACATGGACCTGGAGACTCATAGTGGCTGTCTTTTTGATTTTGTTGAGGTATGATTTGTGTAATTAATGTTGATGACAGGAGAAGTAAACAGCATTTTGATCTTTTAACATCGCCATTTCAGTAGCATTACCAAGTCAAATCTCTTTTAGGTTCGAGATGGGACAGGTGAGACCGACCCACTCATTGGGAAGTACTGCGGCACAACCCTGCCAGCACCAATATTGTCCATCACTAATGGACTCTGGATCCGTTTCAAGTCTGACAGCTCTGTGTCCCGTGCTGGCTTCAGGGCCATGTATGAACTTGGTGAGACACTGAAGCCTCCTATTTATGTAAAGCGTATGATGCCAACTGAATTCCAAAATTCACTTCTTCCATTTCTTCTAGTGCAACGCTCAATCACATCCATCTAATGTGTGTTTACATAGAAAAACAATGACTGTGGAATGCAAAACGACATTCTGTGTGAACAGCCCCTAACAAGCTTACCTTACTTCCTGTGTCCTTTCTAAGATTAAACACAATATTGGATACCAAATATGTTAATTGCTAATTTAGCTTTGATGAACATAATTTAATATTGGTATGATATATAAAGTTTGTGATCTCAGAGTTGAACTGTTTTCTCTAGCTTGTGGAGGAACCCTCTCTGGAACCGGTCAGATTCGAACTCCCCTGCATCCTGACCCCTATCCCCACAACAAAGTGTGCGAGTGGGTCATTAACCAACCCGAGGGCTATGTGGTCACTCTCAACTTCCTCACCTTTGACGTTGAGGGAAGCAGCACATGTGCCTTCGATTATGTTGAGGTACAACATTAGCATTGTGCTAATCTTATTCAGCCAACATACAGATTACACTTTACATTTCTTCTGAAACGTCACTCTTTACTCAGGTGAGAGACGGTCCCAGCATAGACTCCCCTCTGATTGGTCGATACTGTGGAATTAACATGCCTCCCATGCTGGAGTCCACCCAGAAGTCCATGTTCATCCGCTTCAAAACCGATTCATCTGTCTCCAACCATGGATTCACTGCTGAGTTTACATCTGCAGAGCAAGGTGAACTATTGTTTTCGAATGTACAGTAGCTTGTTCAAATATATTATAATACATAGTGAGCTGCCTACCAAGACCAAACAGGCACATTCTCAACATGAAAGATGTTCACTGTAAAAAATATTCTGTTCAATTTGCAGTATATAACAATGCTATAACATTAACTAAATAACACTAAATACCCAAATGTACATTACTGGTAACAAAAATTAAAAATAATTAACAAAATATAATTAATAATTCATAGCTGGTATCTCCAGAAACCATACATTTCACAGTATTTTACAGTAAAATTACAAATTTTACAGTTTTTCACCGTATATGGCAATGTAATTTACAATTAACAGGTTTTAACTGTAGTATTTACAGTATTTTATATACTGTGTTTGTGTTTTTGTGTAAAAAACAAACATTTTTGCCACCATTATTTTGAGATGCAATAAATTAGTGGAAAAGTTAGTTCAAGATGGCTGATGACTGTATTATAAATATATTTCATTCAGTAATGATAACTGATTTAAAAGTTGACTAATATGATGTTTATTTGAGTGTTTAGTTGTTAGCTTAGCAACATGCTAATGTCAAACTTTATTGGAATCAACTGAGTTGAGCTTTCTGTGGTTTATGCTAATATTTGGTGAATCGATATTGGTAGACCAGTGATGGTGAGAAATACTGGTTAAAGATCTGTCCTGGAAACTGTAAGGTTCATGGTTCAATTCCCACAATATTCAGCACATACTCTCTCCCCATTGATTAGAGCATTTTCAAATGATTTCAACACTTGTGTTCATTTTTACAGGTTGTGGAGAGACTCTCACAGAACTAACGGGTTCATTCACCAGCCCAGGGCATCCCACTGACTACCCTCATGGAGCCAATTGTACCTGGTACATCTCCGTTGAACCTGGCAACCTCATCCGTCTGTCATTCACAACCTTCAACCTGGAGTATCACACCAACTGTGCATACGATTATGTGGATGTCTACGATAATGGCACAGCGCTGACTGGCGCTCTTATGGGCAGGTAAACCAAGACATTTGACATTTAGGCCACAATCATCACTTAATTATAGATTTGTAAATGATTATGTTGGAAAATGTTGGTTATTTTGTGCTCAGGTTCTGTGGGCGCGCCGTTCCTCCATCTCTAACCAGCACTGATAGTCTGATGACCATCCTGCTGGTCTCTGACTCCAGTCTGTCTGCGGAAGGCTTTTCTGCTGAATATGTCTCCATCAATGCGAGCACAGGTATAATTTTATTGCAGTAATTGGCAGGGGCGCCGCTATGTTTTCTGGGCCCCCTGCACAGAACGCGCCCCTGGTAATTGGATATGAAAATTCAATTTTTAAAAATCCATGAAAGTACAGGCCTCACAGTGAAGCTTGGGTTTAAAAAGACTGACTTTTTTCAGGTCAAGTCAATTGAGCTTTATTGTCATTTCACTGTATGTAGAGATATACAAAGGAACGAAATGTTATCTCATATCTCATGTATTGTCTATGCAGATTGCAGTGAGGTGTTTAGGTCACCCACCGGGGAGTTCAGCTCACCCAACTACCCCGATTATTACCCCAACAATCGGGAGTGTGTCTTTAAAATCATAGTGGAAGTCAACATGCAGATCATGCTGAATGTCACAGATTTTGAGCTGGAGGGGTTCAGTTCCTGTGGTTTTGACTATTTAGAAATCAGGTGAGGAACTTTTCTAGCATCTTGGGTCATTGATTTGGTCACTTTTTGGTTTTCGAACACTTTCCTTTCTTTTACAGAGATGGAGGCTATGAAACATCCCCCTTGATTGGTAAATATTGTGGCACAAATGGTCCACCCATCATAGTGTCACATAGCAACAGACTGTGGCTGAAGTTCAGATCTGACCACTCACTCACCTACAGGGGATTCAAAGCCCACTGGGATGGCACACAGACAGGTGTGTTGAGTTAGATGAATATCAGTCAAACTGTTGACATAAAGCATGGAGTAAAACTGCCCACGTCTGGTATATATATATATATATATATATATATATATATATATATATATATATATCTTTTTTTTGTGCTGTTTTCAGGCAGATAAGTAATTTGGACTATAGACTTTGGGATCATAATTTCTATATCCAAATCAGTGATCTTTTAGTTATTTTTTTTATTATTTATAGAATATTATAGTATTTGTTAATATTTAGAATTAGGTTTTATTTTTATATTTTCAGTTTTTATTTTACTTTTAACTTTGTATTACTTCATTCCAAATATTTGCTTTAATTTATTTTTAGTAACTTATAATGTTTAATAATTTATAATATAATTTATTATATTTGATTTATAGTTTTATTGTTTTTATTAATTTTAGTACTTTAATTTAAACTTATTTTATTTCAATTAGTTGCCATGGGAACATTCTCATTTTTGTTTGTTTTTAAGTTCAAGTTTTTAGTCTAATATTTATATTTAATTTTATGTTAGCTTTATTTCAAAAAAGAAAAAGATTTTTAATAGTTTTAGTAATTTTGCCATGTGCTTTTTCCATTTTCATACTTTTTGTAATGGTTCTATTTGGCTTTATTTATTTTATCATGCATGTTTGTATGATTCATTTATTTATTTAAAATTTAATCATATTTATAATATTTTAATTTACAGTTTTAGAAATTTTAATGCATCAGCTTAAACTTATTTTCAGTTAGTTGCCAAAGCAAAATTTCTCATTTGTTCTTGTTTTTTATATAATATTTATATTTTATTTCAACTTTTATATTTTATTGTCAAATTTTTAGACAAAAATCTAAATGTCTTTACAATATTTAATGGGACAAACCTTGCAAACCAGCAAAAATTTATTCCTCAGAATTGCTCATATCGAGTGCTAAATATCAACCTGCTACCTTATACACACAATATTGTTTCCCAGAGGACCGGTTAAAACCCAGAGTCCCCGAAATCTCACAACAATTTGATTGGCGTTTGCATTCCATTTAGCATTAGAAGGTCAATGGACTATATTACACCATCTCAGACTTACCGTGTGTCTCTGTTATAGGTTGCGGTGGGACGTTGACAACAAGTGTGGGGGGTTTCACCTCCCCCAACTACCCCCTGCCCTATCATGCCAACGCTGAATGCTACTGGCACATCAAAACCAGTGCAGGAAGCACAGTCGAGCTCACCTTTGGAGACTTTCACCTGGAGAACAGCATCAACTGCTACTACGACTACTTGGCGGTCAGAGAACGTTGAATTAGACGATTTACACAATTGTAGAGTTCGCTTATTGAAAGGTATTGAGTTGGAATCTTTCCCTGATGTGTATATTCTTTACCAGGTGTATGATGGCGACAGCACCAGTTCTCCTGAGGTGGCCAAACTGTGTGGAAATCAGATTCCTCCTCCCATCAGCTCCTCCCGAGAGAACATGTACGTGAAGCTACGTACAGACAGCATCATCCACACAGGCGGATTTCTGGCTAACTACGAAACCAGTGAGTGACCAAACCAGAAAACCCTGAAAAAGATGTATAAATGTAGTGCTGTCAAAAGCACTAAAATATGTATATATAAATATGTATACATATTTATATATACATAATACATATATAATGTAAAGAAAAGTTTTTATTTTGTATGTGATTTAATCGTTTGACTGCACTAGCTTAAATATAGTCTACTTTTAATTTACATTTGATTCAAACTGTAAAAAATTTTTTCTGTGAAATGATCAAATTTGATTTTATGCCTAAAAACAAGAGAAATATCTAACGAGAAAGAAAAATAAAGTTATTTTATTGTTTTTCATCGTCAGAATCGTAAAAAAGTAAAAACTCACTTAAATTTGATACTTTGATTTTTTTTTTTTTTTTTTTTTTTTTTTTTTTTTTAAGATTTAAAAAAAAAAAAAAAAAAAATTAAAGGAATAGTTCACACAAATATGTCGTTCCAAAGCTTTCATTTTCATTTTTGTATTTCACTGTATTACATTTAATTTTTATGTTGAACACAAAAGAAGGTATTTTGAAGAACCAAACAGTTATTGGTCTCCATTGACTTCCACAGTAGGAAAAGAAATACTATGGGGACCATCAACTGTTTGATTACCAGCATTCTTCAAAATATCTTCTCTTATGTTCAACATGAAAAAGAAACTTATGACAAAATTTTCATTTTTGGGTGAACTATCCCTTTAATGATCTTATGTAATTGTGTATTTTAATTTATGAAAGTTATTTGAAAGATTTGAACGTGACAAGAAAGAAATTTGTACTGAAAAACAAGACAAAAATACTGAGTGAGACAACCATTTTTTGCAGTGTATTCCATATTTCAATGGTACTTAAAAAAAGAATACCATGGTGTATTCCCAAAAACAACTTTTTTGTATGTAAATAATTAAACATTACAGCAATGCTGCGGTTTTAAATCGTGTGCTTTTATATTTGGCAGCTGAGTTCACCCAGAGGACACTGACATGTTTTGGCTTTCTGCTTCATAGTCTTGTTTTAATTATTTTTGTGGAGGAGGTGAAATGTCACAGTTTACAGCTCAGTGCAGCACTATCTATCTTCTTTTGTGCATTCTCTCAGTCTTTTGCCCTTTCTTTGGCTGTCAGTGGTCACATGCCAGTGTGTTTCCCAGACTCTAAACTTTACTGCAGGGTCAAATCCAGCTTTAGCCATTATGGCAAGATGCCACCAGTTTTTGTATGTATTCCTGCCTTCAAACTGGTGTAACTTATTCCCCCAAAGTTCTTGATGTTACATAATTCTTTCCAGCTCATGTTGTTAATCAAGACTGGCTTTCCTCCTGTAGTTTGCCAGGGTGTGCTGATCGCCAACCGGAGCCGTGGAAAGATTGAGAGCTTGAACTTCCCCAATGACTACCCATCTCGTGCCAACTGCAGCTGGACCATCCAGGCTTCCATGGGCAACACCATCAACTACACTTTTATAACCTTTGAGGTGGAGGACCACATTGGATGTGCCTATGACTATGTGAAGGTCAGCACATGCTTTGTCAAGCCTCATCTTAAAATGTACCCAATATTGCTGCTGAAAGTCAACATTAAATTGAAATGGACCATATCTGCTTCCTTAATAGACTTACTGGTCATGTTTTGCATGTCTCTGAAGTGTCTTTCCTTTAATGGTTGAGATCACAAAGGTCACACAGGATGTTAATGTTAACTAATAGCCAATTAGCCATTTAGGCATCGTTTTAGGCTACTTTCTGCATGGAATCTTGAAAAGGTTGAAGACATAACAATAGATGTGAATAAGAAAAGGGTGCACTGAGATGCTCTTGATGGTGAACTTGACCTTTAGCTTTCAGTTCGGCTTTATTCTGATATGGAACGCCCACTATTCACGATCCAATCAGTTCCTGATGGATGGAATCAAGCCCCGCCCATTTTCTCATTGAATATGTTGTTTTGCTCTAAAATATGTCAGGTTGAGAAATTGAAATAGGTTGTGAATGTTGGTTTTTCGGACTCGAGGACCATCTACATGTCTTTTCAAGCGTGTATTATCTTCTTAATTCTCCGTGAAGGGCTCAAGTAGTCTAATTCGTGCTGGACCGTTTGTCATTCAGTTACACTACAGTGATTTACTGGCAGAGTCTTTGAACATGTACAATGGGTACTTTGAGTTCCACTCTGTTCACTCATCACCATGGCGATCCAAACAGTGATGACATCATTGGGGCCTCTTGTAGAGATGTTGAGTTTTTGCCTTTTCCCTCAGGCAGTCGCTCTGTTTTCATAAACCTCATGCCATAGATAGGCATTCATCAGCTGGGTAAATACATGGACAGTTGTGTTGGATATTTTGGACTCTCGTGACTTTTTCCTTAAGGAATGTGAGATTTTGTGCACAAGCCAACAATATTACAGCACACTTTTGTTGCCAAGGCAGTAGAACAGATGGTCTGAATTACTGATGTGATGTCATTGGTTGTATTTCCTGTGAAAGGTCACCGATTCTTGAGACATACTGCAGGAGAAACAATGTTTCACACTTCAGTTTTTGACATTACACAATCAGTCACTGCACTTAGCAATATGTAAATGGTTTTGATATGGTTTGATAGCTGTGTACATTTTCTCAACAAAATGTAGTAATTTTACAATTTTAAGTAATTGTCCATTTTTGTTAGAAAAAAAGTATAATTGATTTCCAAATTTAAGCTAAGTCCTATATAATAGCCATAAAAACAACACAAGTACAAGAAAACTGACGTTTAATTAATATACTATACTATTTTTTTTATATATATTTAGATTTTTACATATGCACTGAACTTAAAAAATATCTAATTCTGAAATTTTTCTGACTTCTTTCTTCAGAATCGGAAGATATAAACTCAAAATTGTGAGAAAAAAGTCAGACTTGCAGGATTTAAATTCTGAGAAATAAAGTCGCAGTTCTGAGAAATAAAGTCAGAATTGCAATATGTTAACTCGCAATTGCGAGAAAAAGTCAGAATTGTGAGATAAAAAGTCACAATTACCTTTTTTATTTATTCCATTGTGAAAATGAGCTTCCATACATAGACATAGACAGCTGTTTACTGATTTTTATTTCAGTTTTAGTTATTTAGTGGTTCACGTTAAACTAAATGAAAATGTTCCCTTGGCAATTAGCTAAAATAAAGTCATGACAGATCTATTATAGTATGTATAATATAACATGACAGAACTATATTTTACTGTAAAGACCAGAAAGCATTGTATAATAAATAATCTCACTTTCTGTTCCTGTCTAGTTGTATGATGGTCCAAACGATCAGGCTACTCTGATTGGTACGTTCTGTGGGAACACGCCTCCTCCAGCCAGCACCACCACCGGTACCAGCCTCCACATTGTGTTCCGCTCCGACATGTCCGTCTCATACAGAGGCTTTCAGATGGACTGGTACCAGAATGGTAAGATCCAATACAAAGCTGATCGTATGCGTTCCATGAATAGAGTACAAAAACTTCTTGGGACTTTTTTTTTTTTTTCCCCGTCTGTATTCATGGGAAGGTTTTTGAGGACCTGTGCCAGCCTCAAAGCACTGTATGAAACATCTAAATGTGTATTACAGTGGAAAGAGAGATGAGCTACTCAGAACAGAAGGAAATAACATATACAGAGTTGCTGTTGGGCAGCCAGAAGTCAGTGACCTGTAGTCTCTTGAGTGATGATGTCACTATATCTCTAAGACAAATAAAAGCAGTCCTAATGGGCAAAGCAGTGACATCACTTAGGAAAGCTTCACTTTGATTGGCCAGCAGGGAAAGAGCTGATTACCAGTGATGAATGAATCTAGGAAAGATTAAATGTAGCAACTGCTGTTGCTGTAGAATTTCGGGATTTGCAGTGGATTTTCTGCACATGCAGTAGCTTATTTCCAGCAAAAATCTGTTCCAGTGGAAAACAAGGCTATACGCTCCTCTAGAAAGAACAGACCAATAAAGCTCTGTCCTTGCTCTCTGTCTTGGGAGACTCCCCTGTTTAACTCTTCCTATGTACACTTAACCTAAATTAATTGTTCACCGTAAAACAGAGAATCCATTTAATTTCATTACAGAGCTTAAATTCAATCTCCTACTTGTATATAAAACACCTAAACATAAATGTGGCAGATAGTGAGCCATCTATTAGTGTGATAACCCACACTAACTTTTGTGTGTATGTTTCTCAGTCCTTGTGCTTGTGAGACATCAAGTAACATTGCTGAAGGGTGTGGACTGCTATTTTTACACAGAGAGCAGGATCACAGTAAGAGAGAGAGATGTACGCTCTGAACCTTTAATTATTCATGCACCTCTGTCTGTGATGTCGTCATTTTTTGGAAGGAAATGGTCTTGGTTTCCATGGACACAATGTGTAGAGAATGAACACTGTAATGTTATTATGTAACGTGCACAGCACTGTTTTGCAGCTGTAAAAACCTTGCTGAGGGAGAGAAAAATGTCAGACAAAAAGAGTAAAAACTGTCAGAAAAGACAGGGATGGAAGAGATAGAAATGTCCCTGTAATAAGAGAAAGTGGGATACATAATGCAGGTGCTATAGAAATTCCTCAATTCAACAAAGTATTTCATGGCCACAAGGCAGCTGATCCATTTTGATAATTAAAAAAGTAGCTCCACCCTTCCTTTGTCCTCTCACAGACCTGTGGACGCTGTTGAGATTGATGTTATTGATTAAGACTGTGGGGGTGGAGAGAATGAATCCATTCTGACCGATCTTTTGTGATATATCACATTACACTGACCGCATTTTAGTCTTGTTGCTACTGCCTTTCTTGCTGTAAGGGTCAATATGGCTTCATATTTCCTCTGATAAGCTTGATGTGAGACATTTTTCCTGTTTGGACACTGTAATGCAACTATCTGTCTACTTCAGCATTCCTGACCACATTACAGGAATTACACTTTACAGGAACTGACATTAAACAAGTATAATACCACACTTACAAAATATAATGTAGTGATATAAGATGATAATACCATGGTACTTTGATTAGTACCGTGATACATGTCCAAAATGTGCTTTTCTACTCATACAAAAGATTGTTACGTTTGAATCCGAATTTCTGTTTTGAACTTTCATGTGGATCCCTGATTAAAAACAGGGGAAGAAAAAGTCACAGTATCTCACTGTCACCCCCTGCAGGTTGTGGTGGGGAACTCTTCGGGCCCACTGGTGCTTTCACCAGCCCAGGCTATCCAAACAAATACCCAGCAAACCGTGAGTGCATCTGGCACATCCAAACAAGCCCTGGAAGTAGCATCTCCATCACCATCCTTGAGTTTGACGTGGAATATCATCCTGACTGCAACTATGACAAGCTGGAGGTATGACAAAATAAAGAAATAAAACAGTAAGCAAAATGTATGCATTGAATACACTCTATTACATTTGCAACCTGAGCCTACTTCATGACATAATGTATCCCACAATGCAGTGCACTCAACTACCCTCAGTTCCCAGTGTGATGAAAGAACTAGAAACAATATTAAGCATGGTTTTTCCTAATAATAGTATATAGTACACACTGCCCAGTTAGAAGTGTGCAAGTATTCCTCGATAACTATTCTTAATTATTACCTTTAATAAGTGTTAGGTGATATTCTGTCCACTACAGTCAAAATGGCTCACTTGTCCATCCATCATTATGAGATCAAAATTCAAGTGTGTGTTTATATGGGTGTGTGCCTGCTCATGCCCCGTTGGCATCTGCTGGGCTCTGTGGGTGTATGTTTTGTAGCGTAGACCTGTGGAATGCTGACCTCCATTGTAGCACTGAATGGAGCCAACAGGGCAGAAATGAACTGGAAATCAGAGCTTAGAGAGAGGGCTTAGAGACAGTCTCACATGCACACAAACATACACTTTCTGTGCCACACAGATGCCAGACCAAAGCCAGATATTTTTTTTAAAATGGCATTCATTTTAGTGGCCTATGGTTTACAGAGCTGGGTAGTAACTGATTACATGTAATCTGGATTACGTAATTAGATTTCAAAAATTAAGTAGCTTCTTGTAATTACATTAAATTTCAATTTTAAAATACTTGTAATCAGACTACAGTTACTTTTTTATTGATTACTTGTATTTTATTGATTACAGTATGGTACAATGTTATCATATTTAATAAACGGGTAGAAATGATAAACGAGTTAGGTTAAAAGTAATCAAAAAGTAGTCTGATTACATTACCTAAAATATGTAATGTAATGGATTATGTTACTAACTACAACTTTTGTCATGTAATTTGGAATCAGTAACAGACTACAGTTTGTAATAATCTACCCAGCTCTGATGGTTTATTACACGCCATGCTTGCTTACTCATCACTTACTGTACAGTAAATAAGACAACAGAGACAAAATTACATTTGCAATATTTGGACACATGAGACCAATTCATCTTAATGAGAGATAGCACAAGCACACTGTTTTTGCAAAACATTTCACAATGTAAAACAGTTGCTCAAACAAATTTGATATTTTTACACTTTCTGGTAGTCAAACTTGGTGGAAAATGTCTATTACTAATAGAATTACATTCATTTTTGGGACTAGTTGGTTAAAAGTCAACAAATAGTCAAGCTAGGTCTAAGAAAAGCTATAGCATCATTTAGTCACTTGGTTTGATATATTTACCTACTAGTGACTTTCAGATATTTTGAAATGACCCTGATCTTCAGAAAGGCTAGTCTGTAAGTATCGCCTCACCTTTGACCTTTATCCAGGTGTACGGAGGGCCTGACCTCTCCTCCCCACGATTGGCCCAGCTCTGCACAACACGCCCTCCCAATAACCCTCTGCAGGTGGCCAGCACAGGTAATGCTGTCACCGTTCGATTCACATCTGATGCCGTCGTGAGTGGCAGAGGCTTCAATGCAACCTGGGTAGAAGTTCCTGGAGGTTAGTCAACTGTCAATTATGGAAATTCGTCACTATGCCATTATTTTGGAGACTTTGCTAATGAACTTCTTAAAATCTTCCCTTTGAAAATTCAGGATGTGGAGGGATTGTCACAGCCCCCAATGGAGAGATCCACTCTCCGCAGTATCCCAGCAACTATCCTGACAATGTGGACTGTTCCTGGGTCATCACAGTGGATGTAGGCCATCGAGTCTTCTTCAACTTCACTGATCTGGATCTCGAAAGTCAAAGCTCATGCAGTTTTGATTACGTGGCTGTGAGTAGCTGACATTTCTGTGTGCACACGATGAATTTAATGCTCACGGTGGCAACATTTGTGATTTCATGATATAACAGACCAATGCATCACAGTTTAAACCAGTTTATGGACAAACTTCTACTCTCTAGATCCATGATGGTCACCACGAGTCTTCTCCACTCCTGGGTAAATTTTGTGGAGTCTCCAGGCCTTCTCCCATTACGTCCACAAGAAACGTCATCTATGTTCGCTTCAGGTCAGATCACAGTCAGAACCGCAAAGGCTTCAGTGCCCAGTTCTCAGAAGGTGAGTGCAGTCTTTGTTTTGTGATTTTGTCATGGTTCGTTTCATTGTTAAACCTCATTGATTACTCATTGATTTCCAGCATGTGGATCCACTATAGCAGCTGATGATGTGGGTGGGGAGATTGCATCTCCTCGCTATCCATACTCTTACCCACCCAATCAGAACTGTAGCTGGATCATACAGGCACAGGAGCCATGTAAGTCTGCTGCTCATACTTGCCATCCATAATCCCAAAGTCAAAACCAAGGCTTTTTGTACTTTGAACTACTTGCCTTATTCTCTGATCTCTATTATCTTATATTTCTTTCAGTCAATCATGTGACTTTGTCCTTCACTGACTTTGAGGTTGAGATGGTGAATAGTAACTGCTCTCATGATAGTGTGGAGGTCCTGGATGGAGACAATTACCAAGCCCCATCTGTTGGTAAAGATAAAATCTCTTCCTTGAGGAACTGTCAAAGTCATGATAGGATATCACCTATGTGTGTGTATACATCAGAATTAGATCTAGGTTTTGGCACTTTAACACATTTTGTTTGGTTTTTCAGAAAATACTGATGCAGTTATGGTTAGTAATAACTAGTAACCTTTTTCCAGGTCGTTACTGTGGGAATGAGTTGCCACATCCAGTCACTTCATTCAGCAATGCCCTGGTGGTAAACTTCATCTCAGATGCTTCAGTAGGGAGGAAAGGTTTTAGGGCAACCTACATGGCCTCAACCTCAGGTTAGATTTTAGTGTTTATTTCAAAATACATATGAATTTTCCATGCAGATTAGGTTGCAATATAACACCATTTAGTTACCTGTTTTTCCAGGTTGTGGGGGACATCTGTATATGGAGTCAGGTGCTTTTAACAGTCCGAACTATCCTGATGTATACCCACCTAATGTGGAGTGTGTGTGGACCATCACCAGTTCCCCTGGGAACCGTCTACAACTGTCCTTCATGTAAGCCTATCAGGATGTTACATTAATCTCACAAATGTAAAGGTTCATCAAAACCAACAATGCTGTACTTTTTGTGATGCAGAATGTTTCAGTTGCAACAAAGTTCAGACTGCAGTACTGACTACCTTGAGGTTCGTGAAGGACACTCCACTGGTACTCTGGTTGGTCGTTTCTGTGGTGATTCCCTTCCTTCCAACTACACCTCTATAATGGGCCACATTCTTTGGATCAAGTTTGTCTCTGACTCCTCAGTCAGCGGAGCTGGGTTTAGAGCAGTGTTCTCCCACTGTAAGTCAGAGCGATGGATTACTCTTCTCTTTTTTTTTGTGGACAATACTGAAAAGACCAACTAAGAGTAGCCTGATTTTCCAGAGTGGTTATGTTGGTTAATGCTGGCTTCCTGGATCTGAATAGTCATTCTGTTCACCAAAAACCATGGCTCTGGTTGTGCAAGGAAGTCTTTCTGGTTAAAATCTCCTATAGTTAGAAAATCTTACATGGGAATATCTTTACTCTTTTTCTGCATCCTCAGTGTATGGAAATGAGATCACTGGCAGCTCGGGACAGATAGCCTCCCCTCTTTACCCACGCACCTACCCAAACAATGCAGACTACCGCTGGACCGTCACAGTGGACTCAGATTCCCACATTCAGATTCAGTTCCTGGACATCGACATTGAGGACCTATTCAGTTGCTATTATGACAAGCTCAAGGTCTGCACTCTCATTTAAAATGCCATAATGGTTTAACAGAAAATAAGTGTATGCAGGCATATGATGTAGATGTGGTTGAAGATCAATGCTTCCCTTCCCTAGATATATGATGGTTCCAGCACCAGTGCTTTACTTCTGGGTGAGTTCTGCGGCCTGACTCTGCCCAACGCAGTAAGAAGTTCAGGCAGCACTATAACGCTTGAGTTTAAATCAGACAATGTGATTGGAGGGAAAGGCTTCCTGGTTGAGTGGACTGCCGTTCAGGGTTCCGGTCCTTTACCAACTATACAGCCAGGTTAGTTCCCTAAGAAATCTGCCTCTCATATCTTGCTTAAAATCAAAAAACGTTGCTGCTTGGTCTCATTTCACAATCGTTTGCTATTTTTTTGTCTTTTCAGGAGCATGTGGAGGAACATTGATGACAGGAGACAATCCCCAGTTCTTATTCTCTCCTGGTTGGCCCGAGCTGTATCAGCATAACCTTGACTGTTCATGGGTGATCCGGTCTCCAAATTCTATCGTTGAGTTTAATCTGCTTTCTCTGGACATGGAAGATGAGGTTTCGTGTCTCCATGACAGTCTATCCATCAGGGATGGTAGGTTTTGTCATATGAAGTGACTACAACATAAACGCAACTCAAAACTGACCTTCACAACTTAATATAAGGTTGTTGTTTTTCTAAGGTGACACCAACTTGTCTCCACTGATTGCAAAAGTTTGTGGGCGGGAGCTGCCTGGCTCTCAGCACTCTACCGGTGATGCCATGTTCCTTCAATTCACCTCTGATGGCAGCATTAATGGCAGGGGCTTTAACGCCACCTTTTCCAGAGGTGAACAATAAGTCCATAAGCCAAATTCTTATCATGATGATGGTATACATTTGCTGTGTATTATATTTTTAATTGGACTTTGAGCTATTTTTCTTTTTCCTTCTCCATCAGGTTGTGGTGGTTTCCTCCACACAGACAGAGGGGTCCTAAGTTCTCCTCAATATCCACAGAACTACAAGCCCAACATGAATTGCAACTGGCAAGTAATGGTCACTCCAGGGTTTAGAGTGTCTGTAACCTTCCAAAGTCCTTTCCAAATACAAGGTTACGGTGATCACTGCAGCACAGGTGACTACTTGGAGGTGAGTGACTATAGAAGAAGTTGTCATTTGGGAACATTTCCAAAACAAAACCTGTACATCATGCAAATTGTCATTTTTTTGTATTAGTTACGGAATGGACCTGATGGCAACTCACCGACTCTGTCAGGACGTCTCTGTGGGTCCAGCGCTCCATCCACATTTCAAACCACAGACAATAGCCTCTATGCCCACTTTGTCTCTGATGGCTCCAATGAGGGGAATGGCTTCAAAATGGTATTTGAGGCCCACAGTTCAGGTGAATGCTTCTAGCTAATATTCCAGAAATTTTAGATTAATTTGATAATAAATAGTTATTCCTAAAGTGTAAATCTCTGTGCTTGTCTCCAGCTTGTGGTGGTCTCATTGTGCTTAATGATGGAGATCCACCAGGATACATCACGTCTCCTAACTATCCCTCAAACTACCCCCAAAATATTGACTGTGTATGGATAATCACTGTACCCAATGGAGAGGCTGTACAGCTTGACTTTGAGGATGATTTCTACATTGAGGCGCATACTGGGTATATTTTGAGGAATCAAATTGCTTATTTTTGGTACATGTAACCGTTTGACCATTAAATGTAATCACAATCTTCTGTCCTAGATGTTTGTATGATTACATTGAGATCCGTGATGGTCCCACATCAGATGCTGCTTTGATGGGCAGACTTTGTGGCAACACCCGCCCATCGACACAGCATTCATCCGGCACCACCATGTATATACGATTCAGAACTGATGGCAGCATCACTCATATTGGTTTCAAAGCCAAGTACTCCATTGGTAATCCATTTTGAATCCCCATTACATTCCAACCATCTTTGGTTGATCTCAATGGTTTAAAGAGTATTCTTTCCCTTCTTAGCTTCATGTGGAGGTACCTACATTGGTCAGAGTGGTACCATCAGAAGCCCCGGTTTTCCAGACTCAAATTATCCAGACAACTCTAACTGTGAATGGTACTTGGAAGGTCCTACGGGACACTATCTGACCCTCACCTACACTGCCTTTGACCTGCAGAGCTCCTCAAATTGTAACAACGACTATGTGGAGATACGTGAATACAATGCTTCAGGTTTGGGTCCTCCTTACACAAAAGAGAGTTGAGAGTCTTTCTGAATGTTAAGGATAGTAAACTAATCTTTTCTTACTCACCAGGTCGCCTGCTGGGGAAACACTGTGGAAACAGCCTTCCAGCCCCCCTGGACACTGGAGACAGTTTTGCCTACGTAAAGTTTGTCAGTGATGGCAGCGGGCATGCTGCAGGGTTTAGTTTATCATTTGAAGCCAGCATTGAAGGCAAGTGTCTTTAAATCCTTACGGTGTTCAGTTAGGGTCATATAGTCCAGTGGAAAAAGCTATTGACTAGTTATTTTGGATAAATCAAATTGCTACATGATTACTTACATAGTTATGCTGTTGGTTATGGAGCAGTTCCATGGGTAACTGGTGAAAAGATGCTATTGTTGCTCTTACAGAATGTGGAGGGGATCTGAACGCACCATTTGGGACCATATCATCTCCCAACTACCCCAATCTTTACCCTCACAGCCGAGTATGCCGCTGGAGAATCACTGTTCCTTCCGGTCGTAGGGTCACTCTTACGATCAATGACCTGAGGCTGGAGGAGCACGGCACCTGTGTGTTTGACTATGTGGAGGTAAGGTCATCTGTATGTTTTAGAGATGTCAAAAAGTTGGGCATTCAAACTATGTATTGCTTTCTCTGAATGTTGTTTAACTCAGTGCTTTATCACTGGTTTGCTGTTTTGACTCTTTGGTTGGTAGGTCATCAATGGTCTGACACCCAGTGCCCCACAATTGGGTCGGTTATGCGGTACAGTCCCTGCTGGTACCCAGTTGAAATCTTCTGGGAATACTATGCTTGTAATTTTCAGCACTGATTCATCTGTGTCTAATGGTGGATTCACGGCAGATTACTCTTCAGAGGAGGCAGCAGGTGAGATAGAAGACCTCTGAATTTAGTGTATACTTTTTTTTTGTTTTTTTGTTTTTGGCTCCTGATTTGATTGGTGAATCTTTGTCCTTTCGGTAGTGTGTGGTGGAATACTCAGTCAACCTGGAAACTTCACCTCGCCTGACTTTGGCAATGGAAACTACAGCAACAACCTGAACTGTGAATGGCTGATCCAGAACCCACATCATATGAATTCTTCCATTGTGGTTATAATAGATGAGCTCCATCTAGAGCATCACCAAACCTGCGAGTGGGACTACTTGGAATTCAGACTGGGTAAGAGTTTCCAAATGCAGAAAGAGAGACATAACACTATGCACACCAACCAATGTACCATTTACTTTAAAGCTGTTGCTGATAAGCAAACAATTATGGCATGTTTTATCTGTTCCTCATTTACAGGAGATATAAATGGAGAGCTTTTGACTCGTTTATGTGGTCAATCCCCTCCTACGGTCCCCATAGTAGTGTCCACCCCTGAACTCTGGGTTCACTTCCTGTCTGATGAGGCTGTGGGTGATCTGGGCTTCAAAGCCACATATTACTTTTCAGGTACCATCATTCAATTAGTGACACTTAAACGGATGGATCTCTACTCTTTAAAATTCTGCATGAGCTGACTATGATTTTCCACAGAATGTGGAGGGTCACAAAGTGGAGAGGGAGGTACCATCTCTAGCCCTGGATATCCCAATAACTACCCCAGCCCGAGCCGTTGTGCTTGGTTTCTCGAAGCTCCAGTGGGCCACACTATCATTGTAAGTCAAGACTGCTTCTTGGGTCTGATGTTTTTTTACTGTTTTCTTTCAACCTTAACAATGAAGTTCATCATTAACGCCACTTAATTTCCATATATTCTAGCTCACTTTTACATACTTTGAAGTGGAGGAACACAGCCAGTGCACCTGGGATTCAGTGACTATCTTCAATGGAGCCTCACCAGGATCCCCAGTTATTGGTCAATACTGTGGCCACAACTCTCCAGGAACTATCCAATCAGGCTCCAACAAATTAGCTGTGTTGTTCCTTGCTGATCATATAGTGTCCAGAGGAGGATTTACTGCCACCTGGTCAACGGACTCATCAGGTATAAAAAAAAAAAAAATCCTGTCTACTTTCTGTAGGCGTTTTACATATTAAATTACTTTTTTTCCCCTCAAATTTCTTTCTCTTCTTCAGGATGTGGAGGAATTATCCATGCTGATACAGGCACCATCAAATCTCCCAATTATCCTCAGAATTTCCCAGCCAATACCGAATGTTCCTGGACCATCATCGCCCATGATGGAAACCATCTAGAGATGGGCTTTGCCAGTGACTTCCAGATCCCAGACTCAAGTGGACAGTGTCAAAACAGTTACATCAAGGTAAAACAGATGACCAGTTAAAAAGAATGCTGTATTTTTGTGATCTGGCAATTGATTTTTCATATTCTGTCTATACTTATCTTACAGCTGTGGTCTGACAACGTACAGAATGATGAGAATCTCTTGTCCACTGGTTGTGGCACTACAGCCCCTGCTGCAGTCAT
Source organism: Acrossocheilus fasciatus (assembly GCA_036784905.1). Lineage (NCBI taxonomy): Eukaryota > Metazoa > Chordata > Actinopteri > Cypriniformes > Cyprinidae > Acrossocheilus > Acrossocheilus fasciatus. The sequence continues at coordinate 21,048,228 of CM071961.1, read as the reverse complement.
TGCACCCCGAAATGTTATTAAGGCTCGTTTCCAGTCCTCGGATACACCTGGCAAAGGCTTCTCTGCTGCATTCTACACTAGTATGTATCGTATGTATAGTATGTAACAGGTTTCAGTCCCCTGTCAAATAATTCAAATAATTTAATGTCTCTCATCATCTTTTAGGTTGTGGGGCCAATTTCACAGCCTCATCTGGCCGTGTCGTGTCTCCAAACTACCCAGACCACTACCCGGGAGGCTCCAACTGTAATTACATTATTGATGCTGGAGATCAGACCGTGGTTGTGCTTACTTTTAAAACTTTCCAGTTAGAGGGTATGCCGCCTCCTCAAAAATCACTAATTGTTTCATACGTCTTGATTATAAGAAATCTAAAAATAACTCAAAGGATAACAGCAGTTCTGTAAAGTGAATAATCATGCGTTTCCTTCTCCTCTAGCACACTCCACATGTTTCTATGATGGTGTAAAGATCTATAGTGGCATCACCACCAGTGGTGCTCCCTTGGCTACTCTTTGTGGAAATACCATACCAGGTGTCTTCACCACATTTGGACCAATGCTCATCAACTTCTACTCTGATTCTATCATCCATGACAATGGCTTCCTGGCAGAATACAGAACCATACGTAAGCCTCAACCACAAAACAAACTGTACATTTAATGCAATACTTTTTGGTTCTCTGTATACTATACTATGTGCTGATTAGGATGTGGATTAGATGGAGGTGTGGCTTCAGTGTAAGTGTGTGCTAGAGTAAGTTTGGGTTGTTTATCATTTGATTCACTGAGCCCAGAAATGTGGAATGAGCAGAATCACTGGAATGAGAGGACGCTGCACTTTTCAAACAATATGAGGGGATTTGGGAGAATATGCAAATATGCAAGAGAATTCCATTGCAACAGATTCCACTGTTACTTCCACAAACAAACTCATTCACTGTAAATGGTGCACAATAGAAATGCACAGTCAAGTGCTCTTTGACTTGGTGGTGTATGGGAAGACAGCCCAAATTTCTCAAAGAATGGCTGTCAGCCTTAAGCACATGAACAAGACATTTAAATACATTTAGGGCTGTTCCTATGAATTTCATCCCTGCATGTTGGTTTATATGATTACTGTGTTTATGTTACTGTACATCTGTTCATGTGTTTTTAACAGCATGTGGTGGTGTGTTTAATGGTACTTCTGGGACAATCAGCAGTCCATCTCATTCTATCACCAACTACCATCACAACATCAACTGCACATACCACATATATGTTCGTGACAATCGTGTCATCGATCTCAAGTGAGTTTGAGCCAATTTAAGTGATTTGAAGAAGTCATATCATTAGGAGTTGTTTAAAAACATATTGTCATAGACACAATTAAAACATTTTGTAGGTTTCAGAACTCAAAACATGGTCCAAATTTACAATTCACATTCTAATGATCAGACAGCGAGTGGAAAATGGTCATTAAAAACTTAAAGGGATAGTTCACCAAAAATGAAAATTCTGTCATTACTTACTCACCCTCATGTCGTTCCAACCCGTAATACCTTTGTTCATCTTCAGAACACAAATTAAGATGTTTTTTATGAAATCCGAGAGCTGCATAGACACGTTCAAGGTCCAGAAAGGTAGTATGGACATTGTTAAAATAGTCCATGTGAAATCAGTGGTTCTACTGTAATTTTATGAAGCTATGAGAGTACTTTTTGTGCGCAGGGAAAACAAAAACAACAACTTTATGCAATTCTTCTCTTCCGTGTCAGTCTCTGCCACGGAGTACCACGACGCATGCTTCATAAATTTAAGATTGAAGCGTTGATGTCACATGGACTATTTTAACAATGTCCTCACTACCTTTCTGGGCCTTGAACGTGGATTGCTGTAATTACATTGCTGTCTATGCAGGGTATGCTCTCGGATTTCATTAAAAGTATCTTAATTTGTGTTCCGAAGATGAACGAAGGTCTTATGGGTTTGGAACAACATGAGGGTGAGTAATTAATGACAGAATTTTCATTTTTGGGTGAACTATCCCTTTAATTTATGCCTATACATAATCAAGGAAATGTCTTAGTGCAAGTTTTGACATTATAAATCCATCAAAAATCAATTTCTAAGTCTACAAATTTGACAAATTCTTAATTCTTTCATACCTACAATCTCTTTATGGACACTCATCCTCACACACATTCTCTTCGGTCTGCACAGATCCAAATTAGAACAACAATAAAAGTAAAAATCTTTACAGCTCGAATCCTGCTAGGCATCCATCATGCCCGCTATGTTCCACCAGAGAGACAGATGCTCAGAGAGAAAAGCATTCTGGTATTGATCATCTGTCTTTCTCTTTGTTCAGTAAACCCCACCGAGATCTTGTATCAATGCCAGACAGGAAACCCTTCACCCGTAATTTGTCCCTAGAGGCTTTCTTTCAGGGAAACCCCCTCTCCCATTAGTGGTATCACTTTCTGAGAAACTAGATTGTTCTGCAACATTTCCATAGTAATCGTCAACGGTTTGTATTTTTCCCTGTCCGATAGGTTCAACTCTTTCAGTCTGGAAGCCTCCTCGAACTGCCGCTATGACTATGTGGCGGTATATGATGGAGAGAACACTCTGGCCCCACTAATGGGGAGGTTCTGTGGACGTGAACTGCCGCCCAACCTCAGATCTTCATCCAAGCACCTGTTTCTCCAGTTTGTTACAGACTCGTCGGTTGGGGCGGAGGGTTGGAGAGCATCCTACAGTGAGACTTTAGGTAGTGTTTCTCCATCTCATACATCACCAATGAGCCTCCTTGCTATCTGTTTTGGAATGTTTGGTTCCCTGAAGAAACTGACATTTATGCAACCTTTCCATTCCACAAAAGGTTCTTTATAGTGGAAAAATAATTCTTTAGATTTTTTCCTTTAAGAACTGTTCACCGAAAGGTTCTTTGGGGAGCCAAAAATGATTCTTCTCCCTTTTTTTGCCATCATCTGATTCAAAAGACTGTAACTGACATGTTGCTCACAGATCAAGATGTGTGATGCTTTGACCTTGTTCCTTTATGGTTCTCATTTTGGAATAGTGTGACGAATGTGTGGAGGATTTCGTAGTGAATCACAATGACAAAGTCCTCATTGAGGACTGAACAAAGTGTTCAGGGGTCATAAACAGTGTTCTTTGTAACAGCTTTGTGCTTTAAAGTGTCTGATGCACCAGTCACTTCGGGATGACCAGGCTCTTTAAGATCTGAGTTGTAAACACTTTTGTAGCTCGTCTCTGGGGTGAAGAGAACCGCCCCATCCTACAAGCGCCACTGTTGTTCTTTGAGAACAACACAACTCATTCAGACCACAAGGGTCTGTTCCTTCACCCTGACCGAAAACAAGACATAAGTCTTTATTGGCCAGTGCTGTCAAAGAGCCAGTAAAGTACTCCTAATTCTTTTGTTGCGTCCTACAATTTATATGCAAATAAACAGCATTTTTGTGGCTGATTAGAATTTTAGGACGAATTTACATTAACATGTATATACATTTAATTCATTTATTGAATGAAATTTGACATTACATTGTTTAATTTATTTTACATTAATTATTATTATTTAAAAAAACCTACACTTAAAATGAAGTTAATATAGTGTAATCTTAATTTTATTAACTTAATATTAATTTCAATTTATGTTTGTAAATATAAAATATTAATATAAACTTTACAATCGCAAAGTTTAATCGTAACGTAATCATTGCAGTTAATAGTGTTCACCGTCTGTTTGATTGTGTAATTTATAACTAACTGCATGATTTTTACTGTACATTTCTGCCATAGTCACTACTAATAACCTACTCCTGAATATAATGTAGAAACTTCAAATTTTCTGTGAAGTTGCTTTGCAACGTTTTGTATCGTGAAAAGCGCTACACAAATAAACTTGAATTGAAATATAAGAATTACTTTCTTATATTAATAACTTTAATTTTATTAATTTTTGTGAATGTAAATCTACATTATATTATATATAATTAATATTCAGCATATTTTATTTATTTATAATATATGTCATTGTTATATTCACTTCATATAATATTAACTTCAATTTTATCTATATATAAAATAATTTATTATTATTATATTAACGTCATATAATATTAACTTAAATGTTAACTATTTAGTTTTACAAAATTAGACACATATACATGTAATTAATTTATTGAATGAAATTTGACATTACACTATTGAATTTATTTTACATTATTTTTTATTAATAAAAAACTATATTAACTTTATTATTATAATATTAACTTCATTTTAAGTGTAATCTTAATTTCATTAAATTAATATAATATTAACATTAATGTATATTTAAAGTAATGCATTTAAAATACAAATATAATTTTATATGCAATATTATATTTTTACTTATAACTCAAGTTTTATTTGTTTTTGTTTTTTGTGAATGTAAATCTACATTATATCACATATAATTAATACTATACATATTTTTTTTTATAATATACGTCATTGTAATATACATTGTCATTTTATGTCATTCTTATATAAATGTAAATAAATGCTGTTATATAATTATTTATTCATTTGTATTTATCATAATATTATTACTTCATATAATATTACCTTAAATGTTAGTTTTTAGTTTAGTTTTAGTAAATTTTTACTTTTAGTCAGAAACACATGGTGTTGTGTGGAAGGACATACTCATTCAAAGAATATTTGTTTGGATAAAAATGCATACGCCCTGAGAACAAGAATCTGCTCTTTTTTTTTTATTATTATCATTTTTAACAAATCTGCCAATAGTTAATTTGGACAACTTTAGACTCTTTTGTGGACTCTACTGCCTCTTGCAGGCGGTTTCTTGAAAGCACATCCTACAGTTGTTGTAAATCTCTCTCACTCTCTCTTTCTATCTTGCTCCAGGTCCTCAGCAGGGCTGTGGCGGTTACTTGTCTTCCCCCACTGGAACGTTTGGTTCTCCTGATATTGACATGAATGGTCAGTATGAGCCACGTATGGACTGTATGTGGACCATTGCTGTGGAGGTCAATAAAGGCATTAACCTCACATTCACATCCTTTGAGCTCGAGGGCTCCACTGGAACCCTCTGCAGATATGATTATGTCAAGGTAAAAGCTGTCACACATACTATAACAAATTAAAATGCAGCACAATTTCCAACACAGAACACACTTACATCTTATATACATGTGTATACTTGCATCTTACCCGTCCCTAGATATATGATGGTGACAGTGCTATTTATCCACTGGTTGGCACATTCTGTGGAAATGTAGTACCTGCCCCCTTCGTCTCGGCCAGTAATTTCCTGACCGTGCACTTCATCTCGGACGGTGTCGTTCAACGCCGTGGCTTCAATGCCACCTACAGCACAGTGAACAGTAAGATTAAACTTTATGTCCTAATGCTTTTATCACTGCGGGTTTGAATCACTCATGCTAAAATGCTTTTCCATACTTTAGGTCTTTGTGGTGGAGCATTCAATGCCACAACATCATCTCAGACCATCACATCCCCATATTACCCCAATGCCTACCCGCCGTTCGCTTCTTGCCGCTGGGTGCTGGATGCTCCTTCTCAGGAGGTGGTGAAAGTGTCTGTTCAGCAGTTTCATCTGGACTCCAGCCAGAGCTGCACCAGCAACTTCCTGGAGTTTAAAGACTTCCCTGTGGTGAGACTCGATCAATAGCCTGAACACAGCCTCGCTAAATAACTAAAAAACAATATAGAATCTCTTAGGTCACAAAGGCTGATCATTTTGGTAGGCTAGTCCACATCTTTTTATCTATTTACAATGAGAGAACGATCTTGTCCAGCAAAATGAGAGCTTTTTGAAGACACTTTTCCAAGTGGATAAATTTGAAAATGTGGATACATTTGGAGAGCGTATTTAGACGAAAACACTATTTTCAAATCTATCTTATTTAATTGTGGACATAGTCTTGTTAATAGAAAAAAAATCTGATTTATTTATTTTCTTATTTTAAATTTAATATTTATTTAAATGTAATTAATTAAATTATTTACTTATTTATTGTATATATATATATATATATATATATATATATATATATATATATATATATATATATATATATAATAAATAAGTAAATAATTTAATTAATTACATTTAAATAAATATTAAATTGTATTTGTCAATTAATAATAAAAATGACAAAAGCACAAAATAATATATATATATATATATATATATATATATATATATATATATATATATATATATATATATATATTATTTTGTGCTTTTGTCATTTTTATTATTATTTTTTATTATTTCGAAAACATTTCAAACGGTAGTATTATCTCGACTTTATATTTTATATTTATATATGTATATGACAAATACAATAGTCGAGATAATGCATACTACTGTTTGAAATGTTTTATATATATATATATATATATATGTATATATGTATATGTCATTTTTATATTTACTAAATCTTATTTAAACATAATTTTCATTTCTCTTTCCACTGCCATTTATAATTCAGTAACATATTCAAGATTATTGAAGTTTGCTATCTTTTAAGTTGTATTTTGGCAGCAGAATAGCTTCACATTTTTTTTTTTACATTTTTGTCTCTCAGGGAGATTATGGACAGGCTCATAAATTCTGTGGCACTGACTCACATGTGCCAGATTTCTACAGTTATGGCCGCACCATGCACATCACCTTCAAATCAGATGCCTTCATGACTGGCAACGGATTCAGCCTCACATATCAGGTGGCAGGTGAGGCCTTTCCCTATGATTACTAGAAGTGTTTTTCTCTTGCTGGTGTAGTTATAGTGTCAGTGTGTGTATATGTCTGAACGTCATGTATCTGCAGGTTGCAGCAGGGTGTATGAACAGGAATACGGTTACCTGAAGAGCCCAGGCTGGCCTGACATATACACTAATAATCTCGAATGCAGCATCGTACTGCAGGCCCCTCAGAACAGCGCCATCTCTCTGTTCTTCACCAGTTTTGATGTGGAAAATCATCCTTCCTGCAACTTCGACTATCTTGAGGTGAGTATAAACACACTGAAATGCCACCAGATTAACAGCAATGTGAAGAAAAAACACTATGAAAACACAGCAGAATTGAGAGTGTTTTAAGATGAATACACTGTTTTCAAATATATCTGATTTAATTATGGACATAGCCTTAGTAATAGAAAAAAATCTGATTATTTTTTTTATTTTAAGTTACATTTTTTGTGCTTTTGTAATTTTTATTATTATTTTTATTTGTTTTTGTTTCAATTTTATTTTTTGTTCCATTTTAGTTTTTCTTTTCTGTTGGTAAGTTCAGTGTTTCAACTTAAACATCTGATATTTGTATTTTATTTCATTTCAGCTTTATTTTAATTAACAAAATGTTTTAGTTAACAATAATAACCATTTCCGTCCTAATTATCCCAAGATTATCTGAAGGTATAATCCAGTGTAGATTAACAGCAATGAGAATTTTTTTTTAAAAATACTTATAAAATGAAAGAATGCAATATACGCTAAATACTGCCTAATAATAAAAACAACTAACAAACAAATGAATAAATAAAACTTTTCAAGCAGTAGTATACTACATTGTCACTTGACTTGATCAACTAACGTTATTACTGTAAACTAAAACTATAATAATATAATATATAATATAATAATTATATATAATAATTTCGATAACTGAAATGAAATAAAAAATGTAAATAAAAAAGGGAAACTTGAAAGTTTGATATGCTACCCTTGTAAATAAGTAGAATAAGAATTAAAATAAGTTTGTGTTGAAGTGCTAAAAGGACTAAAACTAAAAACTGTAATAAATATAAATTAAAGCTGAATAGAAATATTTAAAGAACAAAATCTAATAAAAATGTAAAAAAACATAAAATTACTCAACCTTAAACTAAAATTAAACTGCAAATATAACAACAAAAGCCAATTCTAAATATTAATAAATACTATAATAACCTGCAAATATTTGTAAAATAACATTGACATGACCTAATTATGTTCATGTTTAAGTCAGCAAGCTGTGCCCATATTTTGTTTTACATAAATAAAATAAAATGTAAAAAAAATAAAATAAAAACTGCCCAAAACAGTTTAAAAAAAAATGGTTAAAAATCATAGCTAATCTTACTTCAGCTTTATTTGTCACACTGGTAATTAGGTGTCAGGGCGAGTATATTGCATTATGGGATACAGTAGTACCCAGTGCAGTATACTCCGTTGCTGCACATTTGGGCAAATGCAGATCATCCGAGTATTGCATACATACAGCAGAAATAATAGAAATATGGTAATAACAGTATGGTACTATGTTAATCATAATGATAATGTAGTTGTTTAATGTACGTTTATTTCTGCTGATGTAGGTCAGAAACGGCAGTACTGCCACATCGCCTCTGTTAGGGAAGCACTGTGGAAGCACACTACCCAGTCCTGTCTTCCCGGGAAGCAACCAGCTCTTCCTGTATTTCAAGAGTGACTTTACTACAGCCCGTAACGGCTTTGAGATCACCTGGACTTCCTCTCCACAGGGTAAACATGAAACGCTTGTTATATTACGCTTGCCTCAGACAGTCCAACGCTGCTGAAGGTTTTATCACGCGAGTCCTAATTGCTCCTTTTGTGTGTCCAGGTTGTGGTGGTGTGTTATATGGAGACCACGGCTCTTTCGCCAGTCCAAACTACCCTGGCACTTACGCCAACGGCACTTCCTGTGAGTGGGGGATCAGGGCTCCTAGCGGCAGAGTGGTGACGGTCACATTCAACCAGATCAGCATTGATGATCCAGGAGATTGTGAGAACAACTACTTGAAGCTGTATGATGGTCCGGATGCTAATTCACCCGTTGTTGGGCCTTACTGTGGAGCGGTATGTGTGAAAAAAACATTACTAATATATTCTTCCTGTATATTCCAGAAATGAATACTTTTATCAGCAAACACGCATTCAATTGATCATAAGTGACATTCTAAATTTCTATTTCAAATAAACGCTGTTCTTTTGAACTTTCCATTCATTAAAGAATCTTGAAAAAATGTGTGCATCTATGTTATCTATGTTACTGTTTTTAACATAGATAATAATCAGAAATGTTTTATGAACAGCAAATCGTCATATTAAAATGATATCTGAAGGATCACGTGACACTGAAGACTGCAGTAATGATGCTGAAAATTCAGCTTTGATCACAGGAATAAATTACATTTTGAAATATTTTCAAATAGAAAAGAGTTAAATTGCAATAATATTTCACAATATTTTACTCTATATTTAATCAAATAAATGCAGCTTTTGGAAAATTCTTTTCAAAACTATCTTACTGACCACAGACAGTAATGTGTACTGTATATACTCAGATTATATATGGATATATAATGGAATTGTTCTTTGCATTTTTGCAGGAGACAAACATCGCCCCTTTCAGAGCTTCTTCAAACCTTGTGTTTGTGAAGTTCTCAGCCCAGTCTGCGGTTCTCCCGTCTGGGTTCAGACTCACCTGGAGCAGCTGAGAAGAAAAAAATAAATATTCATAGACACACACACACACACACACACACACACACACACACACACACACACACACACACACACACACACACACACACATATGGAAACTTGTGAACACACTTTGCAATCATGTCACATACATAATGTAATATGAACCATTATTTGTAGATAATTGTTTAAAGAATGAATTTATGTATGTATTTTTGATGTCTTTTTGGAAAATAAAGATGTTTCATGAAGTTCTTGTTTAATTATGTTTTTAAGTCAGGGCTTTATTGAGAGACCGTCATTTTGCAAAAAACAACCAAGACATCTCTTTTGTGATTTGTCTCTGGATTTTTCAATGGAAAAGTCTCTTGAAGTTTGTGTGTGTCTCTAACAGAGTGTCAACTGCACAAATCAATATGCTTACAAAAGCTGTGAATGTTTGGCAGTTTTTTAAGTGTTTAATATATTTTCACTGTCTGATATCCTCAGCTCTGTACTTCTCTCTGGACTTCATCCAAACCGCCCACTCTGATGCGTTATACTTTACACACTCAGACAGAGGCTACGGGTGAAAATAAAGAGATGGCAAATTCGGAGGGAGATAAAAGCTGTGTGCAGCAGATCATCGGACCGTGCTAATGGGTCTGTCTGCTCCGTAGAGGGAGCAGTGCAATGCTTCTATCTAGAGAAAGCAAACAAACATTTCATCTAACATTTCATTTCTTACTCTGCAAAATGCTCCCAACAAAGTCAAAGAAATGTCTGAGAGGCCCAGCAGTCTGATCAACAGAAAAACAGCTTTTGAGAATTTACCATCTGTATTAAGGCCTTTCTCACGATTTTCACAGTCATTTTATAATTGTTTTTCCTTAACTTAACAGGGTTAAAGTTCATGAGAAGCTCTGTGTAATAAAAATGTGTTGACCTTGGAAGCAGTGCGCAGGAAAAGAGCCTCAGGAGACTGATGCAGTGAGGAATTAATGCAGATAAAAATAAGAGATGATCAAAAAATGTTTATATATATATATATATATATATATATATATATATATATATATATATATATACAGTATATATATTCATTTTGAAGTATGTAATTAATTATTTTTAAATCCTTAAAATGTTACAAATCGGTGTCATTTTGTTAAAAACTGGTTTTTACTTCATTTTAAGAGGAAATGTTTGGACCAGTGTTATTTTAGTAGACACTTTTATGGTTTTTATTTATATTTGAATCATTTTTTTTATTATATTTTCCATTTTAGAGTTTTATTAATTTTGCTGTGTTTTGTCATATTTATAATTTTTTAATCTATGTAGTTTTTATTAATTTTTTTATTATTGTTTTATTTCAGTTTTAGTTATTTTAGTACATCAAAATGAGAAATGCTGCCTTGGCAACTAACAAAAGTAATTTTTTTTAAATTATATTATTTTTTATTTTATTTCAGTTAACATTTATTTTATTCCAAGTAATGATTTTTTCTTTAGTGGTTTTAATTTTAGGTTCAGTTTTAGTTAATTCCTGACCATTTTATAACACAAGTTTTACAACTGGTTTTACTTGTAATTTTATTTTTAATATGATAACGTGATATTTCCATAGTAAAAATTAATTATGGTAACAAAATGATATTCAGGTGTGAATGACATATTCAATAGTGTGAATAGCGTATATTAAAAAAAAATTAATCATTTTCAACCAATGTTTTCAGTAAATCTAACAACTGACAAGTCATAAAATCCACATTCATTCCAGACAAAACCAGAGCTCATATTCAGTAATATGCTGGTGGTCTGCTCTACTCGTGGTACAGTAAGTTCCTCAGGCACATAATTTGAGAACACCTCATAAATCAAACAGCAGTCACACATACACACATTCCCACCTCAGCGCTCACTTTGGGCAAGTGTAAATGCTTACAGCTCCTTAATGTGGATTCTAATAAAGTACACACCTCCCCATGCCCTCGTGCCATGTCTGACTGTGTCCGATCTCTGCTGGCTTCTGGCCGAGGGTGTTGGTTAAAGATTTTACAACATAAACAAGCCTTGACCCTGGAATCCAGAACTCCCGCTCTGCAAAGCAAAGTTCAACTATGCCGAAGCATCTGTTGCCACTCACCAAATATAATCAAGCCTATAAATAGAGCCACTGTTTTTCAGTCCCCCATAGAAATTATCAACCCTGCAAGAACCAGACACAGACGGAGAGAGACGGGCAAAGGAAGAACCAAGATCCAGTCTATGGATGGTCCCACCTGGGGGAGAAGAGAGAAGTGTCGCCGTACCTCCGCCCCATGCCAGAAGGAGGAGACAGCGAAGACTCCTATCGCTCTTCCACCTTGTGCAGACGTCTAAACAATGTGTCTCCCTTGGAAGGTAGGTAATAGCTGGGGATCTGGGTGGTAGACAACAGCTGCCCTCACCTGCTGCTGGATTCCCTAATGTCACATTATTCAGACAATATATCAGATGGACAATGGACAAGCAATGGACGGATAAACTAATATTGAGGTAAATATAATATTTATATAGTAACATAAATACAAACTGGATGTTGGTAGCATTTGTTGTAAGGTGTTGTTCATTTGTTGTTCATTTATGTTAATTATTTTAGAATTATTAAATGTGAGGCATAACACTCAGTGATATTTTAGTGTAACTGAGATACTCTTATAATTTTGTTTGACATTTTGAATTTGTTTTTATTTTCACAATTTCCATTTCCAATTTCATTTCAATTTTAGTTAAAGTTTTAGTAATTTGTTGAGTAACACTTTACAATAAGGTTCATTAGTTAACAACATTAGTAAACATGAACTAAGAATGAACTTCTACTGCATTTATTAATCTTAGTTAATGTTAATTTCAGGATTTACTAATGCATTATTAAAATCACAAGTTGTATTTGTTAATATTAGTTAATGCACTGTGAACTAACATGAATAAACAATGAACACCTGTATTTTCATTAACAAAGATTAATAAATAGTGTAATAAATGCATTGTTCATTGTTTGTCCATGTTAGTTAATACATTAACTAATGTTAAGAAATGACACCTTATTGTAAAATGTTACCATTTGTTGTGTGTTTTTACTATTTTAATTGGATGTTGACATGTTTTAAAATATGTTTAAATAGTTTTAGTAATTTTTTTTTTTTTCAGTTTTAGGCTATTTTAGTAATTGTCATTATACTGTAAATAAATAAATAAATATTATTAATATTTTATTTATATTAATTATAACATATATGATAGTAATAAACCAATAGGCTATGGTAAAAAAAAATACTCATGTTCAGGTTATATGTCAGAATACTGAAGATGGATGAAATAATTTGTACTAAATTGATATAATATCTATTTATCAAAAAGTAAAAAATCTAGCTACTGACAAACATAAAATCCACATTCATTCATTTTTGATAAGACATTCAATCTGTTTGTAAAAGGCTGCAAGACTAAGCACACTGTGGTTAATTATATGAAATGTAAACTTTATACCTTGAACTGTACTGTATTATTGTATCATGAAGAAAAATCACAAAACTGGGCAAGGATTTTTCGTTTCATGACAGAGATCTGCTGTATTTAGAATCCAAGGGGAAGAACTAAATAAAAACTGATTAAAAACTTCTGGAGCCTATATATTAAAATAATTAAAGATTACAATCAGAACTAGTTCAATGCGTCAATGTCTGCAGGCGCCTACAATTTCCTATAATATTGTAAGTAAATAATTGTTGTAATCAAACAGGTTAAAAGCTAGTATTTAACCAGAAACAAGTCTAACAATATTTTTTCATCAGTTATAATATGTACACATCACTGTGGTAGCTGTTACCTTGCTTTTCCACACGTCTCCTCTGCATTTTCATTGATTGGTCGAATGAAACGCGCTGTTGCAGCGGAGCGCGTTCTGATTGGACATACATGTGCCTTATTTCAACAATCCCGCCGACTTTCTAGCAGCTGATTGGACAACGGAACAGAATTCTGTCTGACATTCTTTTCCTTTCTCTGGACCCCGGAAATACCCTTTTATGGAAGGAATGCGAGACTTTTACAGACATACTATCAACTTCCGGTTGGGTGTGAGCGACTTTGCTGCTTTAAAAATATCTAGTTTAACTGCCCTGAGAGCTCGGATATTTGTTTTCTGTTTTTCCTGTATGTTTGCGTATTTTCCTTACTACTGAGTGAGTTCTTTATATGCTTGTAATGACTGGATTTGAAGCACTATTTGAGGCGAAAGTGGCAAAACTCTCTTCGTAAGATTCTCTGCTTGATTCAGGTCTTGTATTTGCTAATATTTTCTTGCAGAAAATGTCAAAGTCTCTGAAGAAGATAGTGGAGGAGAGTCGGGAGAAGAACCTACCGGAGGTGGATATGTGTGACAGAGGAATATCAAACCTGCTGGATATTCCTGGACTATGTGAGTCTGCGGAGAGTTAACGTACTATACTAGTTTAAAGTTTTATATCGTGTTAATGTTAATTAAAGTGTGGGTAACGACTCTTATTTGTTTACACTAGCGGAATATTAGTGGCGTCATCGCGTTGACGTCATCATGCAGTGACATCATCATCTGAACGTGTCATTATTTTTGTTTTGTAGTCACTTTATCCAACATAACCCAGCTGGTCCTGAGCCACAACAAGCTGAGTGGTAAGTTCTTCATATCTCAAAGAGAAGGGTATATTTTTAGATGTTTTTCTTTTAATTTCAATATATTGCAATATATTGTTATATTTACATGCAAACTTTATGCAATACATCTTTGAGAAATGTGACCCTGGACCATAAAACCAGTCTCAAGTCGCTGGGGTATATTTGTAGCAATAGCCAACAATACATTGTATGGGTCAAAATTATCGATTTTTCTTTTATGCCAAAAAATCATTAGGATATCAAGTAAAGATCATGTTCCATGAAGATATTTTGTAAACTTCTTACCGTAAATGTATCAAAACTTCATTTTTGATTAGTAATATGCATTGCTAAGAACTTAATTTGGACAATTTTAAAGGCAATTTTCTCAATATTTTGATTTTTTTGCAACCTCAGATTCTAGATTTTCAGATAGTTGTATCTCGGCCAAATATTGCCCGATCCTAACAAACCATACATCAATGAAAAGATTATTTATTTATGTATGAATCTCAATTTCGAAAAATTGACACTTAAGACTGGTTTTGTCGTCCAGGGTCACAAATGATAAAACATTCTGTAAGTTTTACAGTATGGCTTTTCCTAGGGTTGGAGGTAGTGATTGTGATATTTACTTAGAAGGCAAATAATTGTCTCATGAATCTCAGATACGAAATCCAATTTAGAAAATAATCAAGTAGAAAGTAAAAAAAAGTTGCTTTTTATATGCAAACTATAGAGTAGTGGAATTGTAGAATTATTGGATTTAAATCAAATTATATTTGTCTTGTTTGAATTAATTATTTTAGATATGTTCATTTAATTGTTTTATTGTATTATATTTAACAATTTACCAAGTTTAATATTGTATTGAGACCGCAGGTTCACGAGGGTTGTTGAAAGAACTTGTTAACTCCACTAGATGGCTGTCTTGTCCTTACTGGTTGTTTGATTTTATAGTCTGCTCAGTTTAAGTATCGTAATAATAAAGAGTGAACATTAGTAGTTAGTAACATCTTCACTGCAATCTGCAAATTCACTTTATTTTTTTCTTTTACATGTGAGTTTAAAGATAGTCTGCATAAGCTGAGAGTTATTCAGAGAGTTATTATCAGGAGAAATATGTTTTTCAGTGTAGTTTGGAGCTTGTTTTCCCCTCCCACTTAATCTTTGGGTCCATGTTAACCGCTCTGAGCCATGTTCACTCTCATCTGATCTGTACAGGAAGTGTTTGGTCGGGGATTTGTTTGTTTATGCAGGAATCTTTTCTCTTAATCTCCCTGAAGATCCCGGTGTGATAATGCACATATCTGTCAGGTAGCGTCTGTAGTAATGATCAAAGCCTTTTAATACGATTTATAAGATTTGAAGATGAGGAAATAATTCATTCCGTTACGGGTCACACCACTTGACAGTAGCTGGTTTAAACAAGAGAAAAAAATCTTTCAGAAGCAGTCCAGAAGCTTGAGGTCTCTAGCAAAATACTTCTATTTTGATTCTGTGTTATTACAAATATTATATTATGTTATGTTATATTATATTATAATATATTACCTTTTTTTGTCTTGATTGATATATTCTTGATATATAAGAATATCATTATATTACATTGTTATTATAGTCTGTAGTAATGTTCAAAACCTTTTAATACTATTTATATGATTTTAATATGAGGAAATTATTTCATCATGGAGCACACTGCTTGTCTGTAACTGATTTAAATACATTAGGAAAAAATGAAACTGTATGGATACACCGGGGCGTTCAAAAGTCTGAGACCACAAGGAAAATGCTTGTATTTTAATTTAAATTAAAATAAATGTGAAGTTAAATGTATTTTAATAATATATTATAAAATTGATTTTATTATATTAAACTCTAAATTTGATTGACGTGTGTAGTCATGAATATAAATCCTTAATATTTGTTCTTAATTTTAAAATTAATTAATGGTAAAAAAAAAAAAAAAAAAACAATCATAAAGCCTTTTTATTTTTTTTTAAAGCTTTTAAAAAAAAATTATAATTTCAGTTTTTTTTTCCTGGACTCCACTCTATAGAAGATAGTGTATTTTTTTATTTTTTTTTGTCTATTCCTCAGCACTCTGCATTGTCCCTTTCTCTGTTCCTCTCCGCTCTCTCATCCTGCCTGGTTAAAGAGCAGAGACAGGGAATCTGCCATCTTTTGAACTTTTCAGGGTAGTCAGGAATTACAGTGACATTTGGAACCCTTTCATTAGTGGCTCATGAGTAAAGCAGGGCTGCTGTTCGGCCCGGGCAGGCAGCAGCTCAGGTAATGAGATAGAGAGGAGAGAGGACCAAATCTTTCTGCTCTGTATCGCCGTATATTCTTTGTTCTATTACCATCAGCCTTTTCTGCCTGTTTTAAAGGCTCCAATAAGCCACACACACATTTAAATCAATGTGTTTACAAGCAGATTTTGTACTCGCAACTTGTGGATGCAAAAAGTCTGTGGTGCTTTAGAGCCCAGTCTGTGGTTTAAGATGATAAAGTGTACATGTCTGGTGGAGGCGTGTGTCTTAAGGATGGAGAAGGCGGAACTGAGATCAATCTTGTGTGTCATTTGGAGACGAGTACAGGGACCCTGACATGGGGCGAAGGGTTCAGTGTTCTGCAGTGTCTCTTGGTGCGTTTACAGTTCCGTTGAGACACTGGGAAACAAATCGTATGTTTCAAGTATTTTTTTATGGGTGAAAAGGTCAGAGGATAGATGCAAAAATTGGGAATTGGATGGTCAGACTGAAACATACTCAGCTAGCAAGGACACAGCAACTTCTTACGACTTGGTTGAAAAATGTACATTTCTGTAACACTTTCACTATTATAGCATTCAAAGTTCAATTCAAATAGTTACAAATAAATATAATATCAGACAATTAGTCGCTTATTTGAATGTACTACTGATTACAATGCTTTTCATTGTCATTATTGTTTTCAGAATGAATTAATACATTATTATTATTGTTAACATATTATAATTATTATTATCATTAGTAGTAGTAGTATTAATGTTTTTTTTATTAACAAATGCATGTGCTGAATGTACGCAATCTGCTGTTTATATATAACACTGGTAACATCTTTTCATTATTTTTGTTTATTATTAAAAATATTATTTATATATTCCTATTATTATTGGTAATAATAATAATTCAATATAATTTATGTTTGTTATTACCAAGTGCATGTGCTGAATGGACACAGTCTACTGAGTATATAATATTAGTAACTGGTTTTATTGTTTATTTTTAAATAAATTATAATGTTTAATATTATTATATGTATAATTCATATTATAAATATATTATTGAAGGTGATTATAACAATAATAATAATAATAATATCATTATATAATAATTATAATATTTATATGATAACATTGTTAACAGCTTTTATTATTGTGTAATTATTAAACAATTAATTTAGTCCTATTATCATATGAACACTTTGCAGTAAACATTTATTAATTTACGATTAATTAGAAATAATTAGAATAAGAAGTATTAGTAATACATTTATTTTATTATTAATTTTATTTACTATTATTTCACAAATTAATTTGTTATTCGTGAATGTTTATTATAAAGTAATACCGATGTTTCTTAGCAAGCACATGAGCTGAAGAGTGCTGTGAGAGCATGTGCTTTCGTGTTTGCCATTTCATTGTTGTAGTTTTGAATTGTTTGCGTGACGGCTGAATCATTTGTTCCTCTGTGTCTGGGGCGGCGCAGCTCTCGTTGATCTCTCTGGAGGTATTCGTGTCATGCTGTTTGTGTAAACCTCTCCCACCTCCCCTCCTCCGTAATGAGGGGCCATTGATCAGCCAGTAATCGGATAGAGCGCCTGTTCGGCCCATCGATCTCTGTCGACAGCAGAAAGGGGCAGGATGGCCTTGTGGGAGGGGAGGGAGGGGTGCTGCTGATCCGTTATGCTAAGGCCTCCATCATTAAAATGTCAAATTTATCGCTAGGGGAGTGACCCATAATTGAGCCATCGAAGACGGGACGTCTATGCGCTGACTCTGATAATTAGTCGTTAAACCTCTGCAGGTCACCAGAAAACCTTCGGTCTCTGTTCATCAGACCTCGTCTCGCTCGTTTGGGAATGCTTTACCTTGGTGATTAGAATACAGTCAATTGAAATGTTTTGATTGATGAGATTGATGATACTGCAGAATTGAAGTTTATTTATTAATTTATTTACTCTCACTATCTCTCTCTCTCTCTCTTTTTTTTTTTTTAGCTGTGCCTCCAAACATTGCAGACCTGAAGAACTTGGAAGTTTTGAACATGTTCAATAACCAGATTGAGGAGCTTCCAACTCAGATCAGTAGCCTGCAGAAACTTAAACATCTCAACCTTGGGTTAGTCTGAAGTCTCATCTCTTGTTTTCTCATCTCTTCTCAACTTGTTTTGTCTATTTTTCCCTCCTTTTTTATTTAGTTTTGTCTTGTGTTGTTTTGTTTTATTGTGTTTTGCTTTGTCTCGTCTTGTATCTTCTTTTCTTTCCTTATCTCACATTTTGTCTTTATTTTCTTGATGCCTCGTGTCTTTTCATCTTCTCTTCTCTTCTCTTCTCTTCTCTTCTCTTCTCTTCTCTTCTCTTCTCTTCTCTTCTCTTCTCTTCTCTTCTCTTCTCTTCTCTTCTCTTCTCTTCTCTTCTCTTCTCTTCTCTCCTCTCCTCTCCTCTCCTCTCCTCTCCTCTCCTCTCCTCTTCTCTTCTCTCCTCTTCTCTTCTCTTCTCTTCTCTCCTCTCCTCTCCTCTCCTCTCCTTTTCTCTTCTCTTGTTTTTTTGTTTTGTTTTATTATATTTTGTCTGTTCAGTTCTTGTCATCTTGTCTTTTTTGTCACCTTTCTTCTCATCGTCTCTGCATCTTTTCGTTTATTTTTTTCACTCCTCCCCCTTTCCTTCCTCTTGTTTCTTCTCCTCCTATCTCCTCTTGTCTCATCTTTTCTTTTCTAATATCTTCTGATACTGTTTTTCTCTTCTTGTTTACTTTTCCCTTGTTTTGCTTTTTTTGTTTCATCTCGATTTGTCTCTTCTTCCATCTCCTCTCCTTTACCCTCTTTTTTCTTCTCCTTTCATCTCATTTTGTCTCTTGTCTCTTATACTCTCTTCTCTCGTATCATCTTGTCTCTTTTCTTCTCCTCTTGTCTCCACTCTTCTCGTCCATTCTCTTGTGTTCATGTCTGTTCGCTTATCTCTCCTCTTGAATATTTTTCTCCCCTCAATTCTCTTGGTGTCTCATCTTATCTCATCCTTTTGTCTTGGTTTTTCACTCCTCTGCTTCTTTCCTTTTCCTTCCTGTAATGTCTCCCTCTGCCACCTCTGGTTTTCTGAACCGAAAATCTCCAGATTTTTTTAGTCATAAAACCTCCCCAAATATCATTGTCTGCATAAACTGAAGTTTATCTCCTGTTGTAGCATCATTCTAGTGTTTTGGATCAGACACGGTTACCTCCTGGTTATCAAAGTATATCTGCTTTAGAGACAGCGGAAGGGTCCTCAATCCTTCTTTGTGAGGTTAAGACACCTTGACAGTAGTAGCGCTGCTGTCTTCCTTTGTTCTTCTTCCTCTCTGACTCTCTTCATCCCTGGTCATCTGGTCATTCCCTGGTGTTCGGAGCCCACCTGAGCCCCACCCGAATCCCGAGGGTTCTCCTTCTCCTCTGAGGGTGGAGCCTCCACAATGTCACGCAGG
Source organism: Acrossocheilus fasciatus (assembly GCA_036784905.1). NCBI lineage: Eukaryota > Metazoa > Chordata > Actinopteri > Cypriniformes > Cyprinidae > Acrossocheilus > Acrossocheilus fasciatus. The sequence continues at coordinate 21,028,320 of CM071961.1, read as the reverse complement.
ATTAAAGCGCGGCACAATCTGCCCTGCGTCTGACACCGCACATTTTTATTGATTTGCTGTCAGACGCACCATTTCTACACATAATCTTGAAAACATAAGCTGGCTTGTTGTATTCCCGGCTGCTACTCCCGACTCAAATGTGCGGATGTGTGTGTGAGCGTGTGGCCGCCCGTTATCCTGATCTCATTTGTCAAAACAATTCCCTTTCTCTGGTAATTGCTTCACAAACATGTGGTGGAATCAATTTGTTTGTTTCTTTGAAATCCGTTGCTAAAGTTTCAGAATCTTCACGGCAAGCAAGTGTCATTTGAAAGAAAGAAAGAAAGAGACGGAGGACAGATGCTTAAATAAGCAAGAGTTAATCATCATCTGATTTGGGTGCCCCTCTCTCTCTTTTTCTCTCTCTTGTTTTATCCGCGTCGTCGGGCACCTTGAGCACTTCTAATTTCAGATTCCATGTTCTCTGTCGGAAGTTTTCCAGGCAAAATTTAATCTGTTACCTTTCAAGGGCGAATATGATTTTAACATTTACAGACAAAACACATTTTTTATATTGGTGAACTAACTGAACATTAACTGTTTGTTATTTTGTTATTAACAGTGTTGTGTGAGTGTCTGAGACCATACTAAAAATCTGGGATTCAGATATACACTACTATTCAGAAGTTCGTGTTAATTTTGAAAGTCTGAAGGATGCATTTATTTGATAAAAAATGCAGTAAAACAGTAATATTGTGAACAATTTTCTATCCAGTTTTCAGCATCACAAGATCCTTCAGAAATCACTCTAATATGTGAATTTGGTGATAAATAAATTTTTCTTGTTATTATCAATATTGAGAACAGTTGTGCTGGTTTAAAATTTTGTTGAAACTGAAATTTTTCAGTATTGACTATGAAGTTCAAAAGAACATTTATTTGAAATTCAAATCTTTTGTAACATTATAAATGTTTTTACTGAGGCCTTGCTAAATAAAAGTATTAATTTCTTTAAAAAACAAATCATTCTGACCCAAAAATTATGAACAGTAATGTAATTTAAATTCATAAATTAAAAAATAAAACATCTGTTTGTTTTAATGAGTGAAATAAATGTTTCACTCGTTAAAACAATGGGGGACAAACCAAATACCAAGACATTCTTACATTTTATTTTTTTCAGTTCAATTTTTAACTCAAATGGTTATTCTGATAATTTGTCATTAAAAATGTTGAATTAAATTAGTAATATTCAAAATGGAAGAGGTTTCAAACTTTCACAATTGATCTCAGACTTTTGGACCCTTCTGTATTTAACTTTGAGGTTATAAATGTGAGTAGATCTGTTGAGCGGTGTTATAAATCTGTGCTGCGTTTGAAATATCAATCATAATCAGTGAGATGGATCTGTGTGGACTGCTTGTCTCTGTCTCATGTCTCTGAGTCGGTCTGCTATGGATTTTCAATGGGTTCCCCTGTGTCAAGAATTGACGGGTGTTTTATAAGTGTGTGTCTGTGAGTGGATGTGTGTGTGAGTTTGTGTTTGAAGCTGTTGATTTGGTTAAAATGGCGTTTTATTATTTTGTAGGATGAACAGGTTGAGTACTCTTCCGCGAGGGTTTGGATCTCTTCCGGCGCTGGAGGTTCTGGATCTGACATACAACAACCTGAACGAGTCCTCACTGCCTGGGAATTTCTTTTACCTCAGTAAGTCTGCAACACACACAATGCATTTTTAATCATTCAAAACTAAAGACCACTTATGGAATGTTTTATGCATATTCTGTACTAAAGTTTAAAAAATGTAACTCCGTTCTGATTGGCTAGCAATTTTACGGATATCAGAGTACACAGGTTTTTATTTAAATTGAGTTAAAATTTGATTTAAAAATGGTCCTGGTTTTGCTTTAGTGACTGAAATATTTCCTATATTAAAATATAAACTTTATTTTTCAAATTCCTAAAACTTTTTTTAATTTACAGAATTAAATTACATTATCGTTTGGATTCAGTAGGATTTGAAATGAATACTTTTATTCAGCAAGCATGCTTTCAGTTGATCAAAAGAGACAGTAAAGACTTTTATAATGTTACAAAATATTTCTATTTGAAATAAATGCTGTTCTTTCGAACTTCTATTCATCAAAGAATCCTAAAAATAAATATATCAGTTGCACTTCCTAGTCTTTTTACTGTTTTTATTAGCGTGTTTTGGTCTAATGAAGCAATATTCATGATATTATTTCTGTAAGACTTTATTGATGATTAGATATATAAAAAAATAAATGTTGATGAACATTTTTTGGTGATTTCAGTCTTTCCTCATTTAAATATAAGAAAAGTAAGTGGCGTTACCAAAATGTCTGTTGAGTCTTTTGTCGTAGTGGGTTTTGTGTTAGTGCTTGATTACTTTTTAGACAGCCTGAAATTGTGACCACAAAGTCACAAATTTTCCAGTAATTTCCATTTGTTTATTGTTGTGGGATTATTGATTTCAGATTTACCCACTTAAACAAGAATGAACTGTGGTCGCTTGCATTTCAGGCGCCGGTTCTTTGGCAGAATAAACTGCAATGAGAACCAGACAACCTACTAACAATATGCAAACAAAATAACCGTTAACTTCATCTTCATCATCATCGTCATAATCCTCATCAGTCCAATCAGCTGGTCCCATCAGAGGACACTGATGAGCAGTGATGGGCTCTAATAACCTGTTATTTTAATGGCAGCCACATAATGAAAGCACCATCTTAACATTAATCAAGGTCTCTGATCTCTAACCACACACTCATACACACACACACACACACACACACACACACACACACACACACACACACACACACACACACACACACACACACACACACACACTCATACACACACTCCCAAACCTCCATTTATCACTGCTGTTTGGAGTGGCTGTCATATCAGCTGTGATATTGACTTCTAAAGCAAGTTGAAATGGATATGATTGGCTGGTGCTGTTGCTTTAACCAATCAGAACACTGAATGGACAGGAATTGGGTGTTCCAGACTATCAAAATGCATATTAGTTCTGGCCTATTTTTTTAATTTAATTGTTCACTGCTTTGAATGTGTTTGTCCATGTGTTTATCCCATGTGGTGCTCAAGTACACAGTGTGAGTGTGTATTTGATGCTATTTGTCAATCTGTTGATATTGCATGTGTACTTGAGTGTAATATTGCAGCCATGCTGTATCAATCAGAGATGACCGTTTCTATTGATCAGTGTTTGCAATACTTCTCTCTCTCACACACACACACCTCTCTCATTTCAGCCACCCTCCGTGCGCTCTATCTCAGTGACAACGATTTTGAGATTTTGCCCCCAGACATCGGCAAGCTAGCCAAGCTACAGATAGTGAGTAATTTATCTAAATTCCCTCTGAAATCAATTGCTATTGTGGCGGGGCTCTGTGCCGTGTGTGTTGGATTTATTCTCCGCAGTGTGTGTTCTTTATCAGATGTGGTGAGAGGTGATTTAGAGGCTGATCTTCACCCCTGTGCTCGCTAACATCAGACTCACTGCAGGGTCACAGATACTTAAAACAGCTGATAATTACAACTTTGAACTTGAAAATAATATTCAACTATTTTGGTTTGGTGTTGCATTAAAATATAGGTGTAATTACACCTGTGATTTTTAGAATGCAAGTGTTATGCGATGCTGTCAGTAACTACTGGAAGTTATTTCGACTTGCCCCACAGTTTGTAAAAGCAATCAAAAATCACATGTACAGTAGTGCATTTGCAATGGAAGTCTATGCGACAAGAAATTGCACTAGGAAAGTATAGCCGCAAGACTAAAAAGTTGCACATTTCTGCATTTACACCGCACAGGTTGCCTTGAAGACTTCTAATGTAATTGTTTTACTGTAGATGCTATGTTTGTTTGTTTTTACAAAATTAGAGTTGAAGTTATTTTCTATGGTTATGAAAACCATGTTGCAGATTCTGTTGATGAACTTGAAACCTGGAATATTTCTTTTAAAAACATAATGAAACAATGCTTGCAATACATTTAGCTTCCACTATGTGACATTTCTGAGTAAAACTGAATATTCAGTGAAATATGATTTAGTGGCTTGATTTTATCCACGTTGAATTGATGAAAGATAAACGTATTACATTTTGATGAATGATTATAAAATGTATTTATTTATTTAGTTTAGTTAGTAAGTAAGTAAGTTAGTTTTTAGAGTCACATGCATATATAAATCGTTCAATAAGACAAGGGACATTTATTTAGAGTAATAATATTAGCAAGAAAACAGGAGTAACAGAGTAATAGGCAGAATTAATAACTAAGTAAATAAGATTGATTATTTTGATTTTATGTTGTATTCAATACTTATCAAAAATAACTTTTTAAAATATTGATAGTGTCTCTCTCTTTTCAGTTGAGTTTGAGGGACAATGACCTCATCTCTCTACCCAAAGAGATCGGAGACCTGGCTCAGCTGAAGGAACTTCACATTCAAGGGAACAGACTCACTGTTCTGCCTCCTGAACTTGGTAAGACATCAACTTGTGCTCAACACATTCCTGGATCAACATCCTTTAAATAATCCTATGAGCCAATCAAAGCCTGACTTTAAAACAAAAGGGCAATGATTAGTTGATAGGTATGTAAACTATACACACCCAGGCTCCTCAACCCCCCCCCCCCACACACACACAAAAATCCACACATTACACACCAGGCACAGCCTTGCACTCTAATTGGCAACAAATTTGTCATCTCTTCTGTGATTGGCTGGAGGATTTGGGTTGGATCACACCTCACTGACCCACAGAGCGGTACTGCTGGGGTCAACCGAGGTTGACCTCCTCTCTATCTGAGTGCCTTCACTTTGGGAAAACCTCCACACACACACTGACTGCCCTTCTGACAGTAGATTTTCTCCTGTGTTGTTCCATTCCAACAATTTAATCTATTATTCAGGTGTACCAGTATTCCAGCATTATGTCAAGACTCACCTCAAGTGTCATATAAATGTCCTTCTATACAAAATCAGTGGCCCTGCACAATGACTGTGTGTTTATGGTGCAATTTCAGCCTGTCATGCGAGTTCCCAGCTAATTTTTTTTTCTTCCTATTGGGAAAAATTGCATAGAAATTGTGGATGCTTGTATGATCCTGGATCGTATACTAACAACCTAATTGCAACACTTCAAAAACTTCTCAGAACTGTTTAGCAAGCGCAAAGCAATGTCCTCAACCACTCACTAGCACAATGACTGAGAGTTCTGCATGGGCGAACAGCGCTCATATTGTTTTTAAATTTTAGTTTCATGAGTTATGTAGTGTTTTAGCAATTGCCAGTTGTTTACTGGCGTTCTAGGTGTGTTCTAGGTTCCGGTCAGCAGGTCTTTGTCCTCTTCCTGTGTGTAGCTTATTAGGACCCCTCTGTCATGTCCCTGTAATCCCACTCCACAGACCAGCCTCGTTAAGACCACTGCCGCCGTGTGTATGTGTGAGAGAGAAGAGCCTGGCTAACAAGGAGCAACCAAGCGCACATGCCAAGAGCAGGAAGGGAAAAGGAGAGGAGGAGAAAAAAGCAAGGGATGTGAACGAGAGTGTTGCAAAGAGGACAGATAGACAGTCTTTACCATTCAGAATATCTCATGTGTAAATCTGATGCTTTAAACTGTTATATGAAAAGAGAAAGAGGAGGGTGGAAACCGAAGCAAGCAGACGTCTGGTCGAGCGCTGAGATCTGAAATAGTTGCAGATTTAGGTCTGTCGTCTAGGTCTTGTAGGTTCAGGGCTGATTTACACTAGCGGTCGTGTCTGACTGCGTTTGTGAGGTGTGTCATTGTGTGCTGGGGTCCAGGTTTAATTTCACCCCCTCTTTGACAAGCCGCTCAACACTTGCTAATCAGAAACTATTTAATTAGCCCCCTTGTGAGCTGAGATGAGCCACATTAGCACTTTGACCTGTACTGTTTCATCTGCACACTGTGAACTGGTTCTCCTCTGGTCTCGTGTCGTCACGCCTCATCTCCTCTCGTCTCGTCTCTTTTCTTCTTTTGTCTCTTCTCTTCTTGTCCTCTTTTGTTGTCTGTTCTGTTGTCTCGTGGTCTTTTCTCATCTTTTCTTGTCTGTCCATTTTCTCTTCTCTTCTCTTCTCTTCTCTTCTCTTCTCTTCTCTTCTCTTCTCTTCTCTTCTCTTCTCTTGTTAGTTTATATTCTTCTCTAATCTTCTTTTTTCGATTCTTCTCATTTTCTCTCATTGGGTCTCTTCTCTCATGTCTTGTTTCTTTTCTCTCATTTAATTTCATATAATATCATCTGGTCTCTTTAAGACTCATCTCATCTAATCTGGTCTCTTTATGCTTATTTTGTCTCATTTCTTTTCTCTCCTATGTCTTGTTTCTTATTTTGTCTCGTTTATTTTTCTCTCCTTTTTATTTCATCTCATCTCATCTGGTCTCTTATCTCTTGTTTATTTATTTTTCTCTCATTTCATGTCGTCTCATCCAGTCTCTTCTCTTTTTTTCCTCTTGTTTATTTATGTTTTGTCTCATCTTATTTCATCTCATCTCGTCTCTCTTATGTCTTGTTTCTTCTTGATTTGTCTCTTTTCTTTTCCATCTCATTTAATCTGGTCTCTTCTAGTGTTTTTGTTTTGTCTTGTTTCTTTTCTCTCATCTCATCTCATCTGGTCTCTTCTCTATTATATCTTGTTTTGTCTCGTTTCTTTCTCTTTTAATTTCATCTCATATCATCTTATCTGATCTCTTAATGTCTCATCTCTTGTCGTCTTGTCTCTTGTTTTGTCTTGTTTAATCTCATTTGATCTTTCATGTCTTAACTAATCTTATCTTGTGTTCTCTCATGTTTGCCTCATGCCTATCTAATTTTATTTTCTCTTCTTTTATCTACTCTTTTCCATTCTCATCATCTCTTCTCTTTGTCTGATTTGACTTGCGCTGTCCTTCCCTTTATGTAAATCTCAAATTCTCCTCTCTCTCTTTCTGTCTATAGGTAACCTGGACCTGACAGGCCCAAAGCAGGTGTTTAAGGCTGAGAATAACTCCTGGGTGACTCCCATCGCAGACCAGTTCCAGTTGGGCATCTCTCATGTCTTTGAGTACATCCGCTCTGAGACATATAAGTAGTAAGTGAATCTCTCTATCTCTCTGTGCTGTTAAACGCCCAGGAGCATGTGCTGTGAATCTGAGTGACACAGATAGTAGCTCAGCAGTGAGGGATACAGGCTGCTTACACAAATGTTGCTGGTTTGATCCCTCGTAGTAGTGGTCATTTCATCTACCTCCAGTTATACAAACTCTTGAACACTGGCATCAGTCACTGAAGAATCATTGGGATGTTTGCTTGACGTATCGTCCAGCCAGCGGGCAGCCCTGCTTGGCCCGTGATAGATCGGATGCTATGACTTCAGCCTGTAAAACACGACGCTAGTCACAGAACCCAGATTAGATCAAACGCACATCGGCAGCCGTGGATCCAGGCACCCTCCCTGGGTCTTTAACTAAGAGAAACGTCCTGAAATGTCTCGCTAAATACAAGGTATAAATTTAGTCCCTCTATACAGGCCAGTTTTATTGTGGCACATATTTTTCTGGAACAACCCTTAGGATGGTGATGAAAGAGAGGAAAGGTGCAGTTCTCTTATTATTTCAGGATCTGATGATTTAATGCACAATCAAACTAATTAAAATGAAAGCTGGAGGCGTTACCCTAAAAGTCTCGTTGCTCTCTCTCTTTCTTTATCTCTTGCTTTCCCCTTACATGCTATAAAATGTCCTGCAGAAAATTCTTTTATTTGCATTAATTTAAACAGTGAGTTTTCGCATCGGGTGTCAATAGCACTGACCACACGGTGAGGCCTTTTGCTCACCAATAATCAAGCAGTGGAAAAAAAAGCAAAATTGCAATTTAGATGTGTAGAAATGGCATAGAGTATAAAGCATGTGATTTTGGTGTTTTTGCACATGGGACCTGAGTTTGTGACTTTTCACATCTTACCATCATCTCAGTTGTTTCTCCATCATTGTTTGTGTCTCAATTCTCATAGTTTCTTTAAAAAAATCAAAATAGAAATAAAAATATGGAAATAGTGTAACCTCTATTTACTATTTTAACAGTATATGTTACCATAATACTTAGATTGTTTTATTATCTTATTTATAATTATAATTGTATTATATATAATGTTCTACATGTTGTTATATAATATACTAGTAAAAGTTCTTTTAATATTTATATTGTTTTAATGTATTTATATTTTTATTTATATGTTGAATATGTTGTAATATACTGTATAGTTGCACTATACGTAGTATAGAGTATAGCAACATATATAGTAAATATATATATTGCAACTTTATAATATATTAAATATATATAAATATACTAAGAAATATAATTAATAATATATATATATACAGTATATTTCATTAGACTATTTATAATAAAATATTTGTTTTAATATAATTTAAGATATTTAATATATTTTCATTTGTATTTATATATTTAATGTTATTCTATATAGTTGCAGTATATTTAGTATATAATATAGCAACATAGTACAAAATATATAAAATCATTAAATATATAAATAAAAATAAAACTGTATTAGAACAATAGAAATTTATTAAGAGCACTAGTAGCCTATATAATATAACAAAATATAGTGATATATAATGTTATCATAATATATTATTTAATTATATAAAAAATCTAATACATTTAGTATGTTATATTATAAATAATCATACTATGTGTGATATAGTATAAATGCGTCTATTTTATATACTAGTATATTATTACCGTGTTGTAATACTATTTTACTAATATGACTGAAACCTGACAAAAAACCTGATGTAATCCTTTTGACCTGGGGGAAGGAAGTTTCCAGACTAATTGCAGTATATGTTTCACGGCCCTGTTCCACTTACCAATCCCCCTGAACAGGAGGCAAATCCCCCTCTGTTTGATCATTTAGCTGCTTGCTGTGCCACTGTCTGGAGAGGACCGTCGTAACCCACTTACCGGAACTGATCTTCCCCTACGGCACAGTCAGAACCACCGCGCATCTCAGTGTGTGCTGACACCGTGACCGTGTGTGTGTGTGTGTGTGCGTGTGTGTGTGTGTGCACGTCTGTGCGGTGCGTAATAATCAGATACCGCTGCTTGAAACGGTTTGAATAATTTCGATATGTTGACTGCGTATCATCCGTTCTAATGCTCTTGCGTTTTGCCAAACTCAATAGTTTGTTTGCGCGTTGGATACTTCCAATACGCTGCTTTGTATCGAATTCAAGTCCATAAGGTTTGAAGGTTACGTCGCTGAGAGCTGACATTGCATATTCGGTTTGATAAATGGGAATTTTTGAGTGAATCAATGCCATTTGAAGCTGTCATCCATTTTGTGTCAAGCAGTCGTCAAAACTGCCGCATGTGTTAGATTTTTGAGTCCGATATCTGAGTCTAAGCAGTTCTGACCACCATTTGTCTTTCCGTAGTTATGTTTCGTACTTGTTGTGACACTTAGTCAGAATTGCTCCTCAAGTTTTAGGAGGGAGATCTCCATCCAATGACTCATACATAGCCTTGTCGTGAAAAATCTAGTCTGGTTACCCAAAGGCTGCAGGTTCAAACCCCAAAAAGGTTGAACTAACTATAATCATGTTTACTTACCATGCGTTCCTCATTTAAAACCGATCTGGGAGGTTTTACTTAAGTCAAGAAAAAGCATTAAAAACTAATTTTACTAATGTAATATGAATTATTTTTGGGGAAAAAAATGTCTTGCAGGGTTTTATCCATTGGGATTAATTGTCCTGTGAAAACTGGACATTTTATACCATGTTATATGTCAATGATAACACCATTTTTCTTTTCAAATCTGTCTTTATTTGCCATTATTATTGCTGCAATTATTATAAATTAGTATAAATTAGATAAATTAGAGTAACTATTGGTAAAAAAAAAAAAATGCATTAACTGGGGTAAATTTTTCTTGCCATGTTGAATTAAAGGCTGGTCATGGCTGTTGTTTATTGACATTCTGAGCAGGAATGTATTTTATAGTTCATTGGTCACAAAAATGCAAAAAAAGAGGGCTACTGGGATGCAAAACTCTCTAATATCTCGGTGCTCTTTGGACAAGGGAAAACGTCTATAAATCTGTGTTGCACAGGCACTCAAGAACTTATATTAAAAAGCCTTTATTATCTCATGGCTTAAACATAAAAAATAAGTCACAGATGACCACACACCTACGCGTGCGGTAGGGTGATGAAGCCATATTAGCCACAACGCGTAGGTGTGTGGTCATCTGTGACTTATTTTTTATGTTTAAGCCATGAGACAATAAATGCTTTTTAATATAAGTTCTCGAGTGCCTTGGCTTTGCAACACAAATGTATTTTATAGTTGTTTAGACTGTATTTTTGGATTAGAATAAGACATAAGTTGGGGATTTTGACATTTGAATGAAAGCACACACACAGTAAGTCAGTCTATAGTCTTTTGTGCTCATCTGTATCATCAAAGCAAAGATACTTGTGTGTTTGTTTATGTCCCTGCGAATGCGCACGAGGGAGACAAGTAGATTGTCTCACATTAGACAAGTGTTAACGGAGTGTAATTCTCAGTAGGTGTGTGTCCACGGTTCAACAGTTTCATTCTCACCTGCCTAAATGTCCTTCAGCTAAGAAATCACAAGACTCACACCTCTCTCCCTCTCTCTTCCTTTCACTATTCCTCACCTCATCCAGTTTTCACTCCTGATGGACATTTTCTCATTTAAGTTCACTGATCCAGCGTTTCGAAATACCAGAACGTTAAAACAGCAGAAGACAGCCACATCCAGGCTGCTTTCATTTTTAATTGGCAGGGTTGTACCATTATAACTGGCATACTCTGTCTGTTTTAAGTGGGGGTGCACAATATATCGATACTGTGTGTGTGTGTGTGTGTGTGTGTGTGTGTGTGTGTGTGTGTGTGTGTGTGTGTGTGTGTGTGTGTGTGCGTGTGCGTGTGCGTGCGTGCGTGTGTGTGTGTGTGTGTGTGTGTGTGCGTGTGTGTGTGTGTGTGTGTACACACACATATGGAAACACACACACACATGTGGAAAGAAAGTCAGAATTTGCGAGATATAAAGTCAGAATTCTAACTTTTTTGTAAGAATTGCGAGTTTATATCTCGTAATTCTGATTTTATAACAAAATTGCTAGTTATCAGAATTGTGAGATGAAAAAGTTGCGGTACTGTATATCTCACAATTCTAAGGGGAAAAAAGTCGGAATTGCGGGATATAAACTTAAATTTGCAAGGAAAATATCTCACAATTGCGAATTTATATCCTGCAGTTCTGACCTTATATCTCACTATGCTGACTTTATAACTCAAAATTGTGAGTTTGTATCACGCAATTCTGAGAATAAAATAATTGCAAAATGTAAACTCACAATTGCGAGAAAAAAGTCACAATTGTTAGATAAAAAGTTGAAATGACCTTTTTTATTATTTTTTGTTCAGTGGCAGAAACGGCTTCCATAAAAAAAATCCTAAAAAAATATTATTGTAATTTTTGTTTTTTCTTTACAGGATCTAAACAAAATATACATATATAAATGTGTACATATACCAAATTTTGATGTGCTATAACATCAGTTATAAAAATTGGGCAAATCAAGTAGACCTACTGAGGAAACGTCACCACACTAACTCACTCAAAAATTGCATTATTATATCCGTCCTACATGCCCACACTCATGATGTACATGCGGCTCATCGTGGATGAGCTGATGGTGACTAAATTAACAGCATTTTTTTGTTTTTTTAGGTGAACTGTTCCTTTAATAAGCCAAGCTCATTTGCTAAATCAAGTTTTAAAATGTGCCACCCTTCCTTTCAGATCCAGCCCTGGCTTTAAGATATTATTTTTTTAGTTTTGTTGTACCCGACCATTCATTTGATGGCCGCTTAGATCATGAGTCATGTTGTTTCTTGAGTGCTGACGTTCTGTCGAATATTCTAATCATTTATCTTGAAATCACACAGATGTTTGGAATTAAAACGGTTGACAACGAGTCTTTACCCTCCTCTCGCTTCCTGCTCTTGTGTCAGTGGGTTTGGTCGTAGCATGAACCGCGGGCAGAGGAGGAGGAGGGGGGTAACCTGTCATGCATATTTCATGGGGCGGCTTGTTAACCTGACAGAAGGATCTTATATCTGACTGACAGCATTGGGGAGACTCTTCGTGCTCATAATGCATTAACATATCGTAAAGCCGCCTTCCCACCATCTTTTATTCATCGCTAACTCTAAACGCTTGTTGACCGCGGTACAACCACCGCAGCTCTCTTCACAGCTGTCCAGGGCTGACTGAAAAACCAACCGCAATTAACTTCCCAGCGGCACAGACCCTGACACGCACATATGCTAGAAGTCCCGCATCCATCCAGTCGTGGACCGGTCGTATGAGTCAGCGGGAAGGAAAGGTCACAGACTGGGAATTACTGCATGTGTGTTTTTGATAAAGAGATTCAGAGACACTTCATTCTGTGACCACTGCGGTCAAAGGTCACAATTGCACAATTTAATTTTGACTTTTTTTTTGTCATTTAAATTTGTTTTTTAATGAAAATACTTTAATATGACATTATATTTATTCATGTTTTTTATTTTGTTTGTTTGTTTTACTCTGATAGAAATAGTATATCATTTTAATATGGCATATTTTAGTCAATGAATATTGTACATATTTGTTTAAGGTAATGTCCAAAATGATGAGACCACATATTAACATTTTTTTGTTCATGTATAAATACATTTATTAATTTTAACAAACAAATAACAGCTTTACCATAACACTAGAAAACAGTGAGCATTGAGCTATTAGATATTTTCTGGAAGAAACGTCATTAAGTTTCTGTGTTTTTGATACTGTTTAGGAAAGCGTATCACATTTTTAAAATAACAGCGCGTTAACAACACCTTTTATGTATTTTGACTAACACTTAAATACATTTACTTAATTGTTTGTGCAAATGTAAGTTATAATATTCCATTTGTATTGTGGATATACCTGCCTCTCATATAACTCAGTGATGTTTTAGTATTATTTATGTACTATTACATAATTTGTTAATATATTGAATTAGCATTTACTTTTATATCTTCAGTTTTCATTTTAATTTTAGCTTTTGTCATTTTTTTTTATATATATATTTCTATTTAGATTTATTTATATAAGTTTTATTTTTATATTGGTTTGTTTTAGTGCTTCAAATATTTCCAGCAAGCTTTTCATGTAATGTTTATATTTTTTCAGCTTTATTTCATTTAACGAAAACAATTTAGAATAGCTTTGTTATCATTGATATATCAAAAAAACGTCAGTAATTTTATTGATGAGATATACTGATAATTTACTCCGAGTATAAACGGAGAACATGACAGCATAGTGCCACTAATGTGATGTAAAAGATCTGTTAGCATAACAGGATTAAAGCTTATTAGATGTATCATCTCGAGATGGACTGATTATATGTGTTACTGTCTGTACAATCCATGAAGCCACTTGATTTTCTACCGCAGTTTCACTAACGCACAGTGACTTCTTGTATTTGTTTTTGTCTAAAGCTGTTGATTCTCTAGTTTCTGATCCGTTTCTACTCAATTAATTAAAAATTTTAGGGGATGCTCATAAAAATATTTTATGAAGATGACCAGGACTAGGATGTCCATTTAACACATTGCATTAGCTTGCATTATGCAAGAAACAGACGAGCATTTAATTTGTTGTGCACTGAAATGCTTCCAGACAGTAATTTCTCCCAAATCTCAGTTGCAATTAATTTGAATTTGGAAAGGTTCTATGAGTTTAGAATGACATGATGGTGAGTTAACAAGGATTTTCATTTCATGCGTGAACCATTTCTTTAGCCCTAAGCTACTCCAGGGGAAGTGGGAAATATTTCCACAGATGTTCTCTATATGTTCTGAACACTAATGCATTGAGTTTCTGTGAGTTAAATCCTGCATATTTCCACAGACGGACTCTTTCCTTTCCATATTCTCTCTAATTATATTCATGCATTGCTGCTTCCTCAGTACGAGCCCCAACTGACACCAGGTTTACCATAATGCCCCTTACGTGCAGTTTAAAGGGGGAAAGTGTCAGCAGGTGACAACTCTTGTGACTTTGGATCAGCTTGACTTAATGTCTCTCAGTGGACCTTCTTCTCTGTGTTGTGTTTGTAAGCCCAAAATGATATGCAAAACTAGGCTCATATGTTCATTTGTATTACATTTTATCACTAGAACTGGTTTATTTATTGTCTAAAAAGTGTCTACTTTACAGACAAATGAGAGAGGGAGTGTTCTTGTTTGGTAGTATCTCTAATGTAGTGTTGCCTAAATTCAGTTTTATAGTGGAACTGGGCTACTTTTGCCACAGGTTAGTTGTGAATAGCAATTGGGCTGGTTCTGTTTGGCAGACCTGGAAATCCCGACATAGATGTATACATAGATGCCTCATTGACGGCTGTTTCAATGGGCTATACATAAACCATTCGCCATATTGGAATAGTCGGTTATTATCTGTAGTTTAAAAGCCTGTAATATTGAGTAAATACATATACTTATGTATATGTATTTGTCTGGAGCGATCAAATGTGGATCTACATATACATATTTACGGTTAATAGAGCCATAACACAAACGGTGAAGTACTGTATAGTGAAGCTCGTTTTTGATTCAGTCAGACTGTGAAGCCTACAAGAAACCAACAGTGGCATGACTAACTGTAAGAGTTTAGTTCAGTCTGTGTGTGCGTGTGTTTGTTGTGCATTCTAGTCTGTATTTGTGTTCTTCATTTCTAGGTTCTGGAGGTTTTAAAGGTTGAGCGCAGTTCCATCACTCCTCATTAGTTTGGGCTCACAGACAGGAACTCCTGCTAGAGTTTATCAATAAAAGGCCACGTTAACAGCCCAAACTCAGCACTGCCTTCTGCTTACTGCTCACCCCAGCCCAGACAGTGCTGGGTAACCTCTCAGCCGAACAATGAATGATTCATAAAACATTCATCTTGTAGATGATCCACTGTAGCATGATTGTGCATGTACAAATAGGGTACAAAAGTGGTGGTAAAGCCTGCTGTGGTTGGCTGTCTCGTGTCTTGTGCAGTAATGTGGCCGCTCGGTCCTGCAGATCTTGTTGATAATGGGGGCGTCAGGGGAGAGATCAGTTATGAGCCGCACTGCCGCCCGTTCACCATCCGTCTTCATTATTGTCATTTACTCTCATTTAGCTGGTGCATGGATTTCCGTTGGGCCTGTCAGCACGGATAGTGTTTTATACTGAGATGTGTGTAGTGATTGTGTATTTGTGCTGAAAGAAGTTTAGCTGTGGGGTTCTTTGTGTTAAGCAGTAGTTAAGGGTAGAAGAAACGATCTGTCGTGTGCCGCTGATGTGCTTCCTCGTCCTTTTTCTCATGTGTCTCTCTCCCTACATGCTTTAAAAGTACTTTTTATTACATTTTTCCATAAATAAAATCTCCCATAACCCTTCTCTTCAGTTGCAGAGTGTCAGTGTTGGAAAGTAATTAAGAAATGCTGAAAGTCTGATTCTTTTGAGTGAATCGGTTTGTTCATTTAACTGGGAAAGTTTGATTTGTTTTAGTGAATCCGTTTGTTTGAACTGTGTCAGTGTGTAACAATGGGTTTTATTGTAATTACACACACACACACACATACATATAAATATGTATGATTTTTAAATATATATGTAGAAGGATTTGTTATATAGTATTTTAGATCTATTTAATAATATACATATACTTATGTATTTATAGATTTTATGTATATATTATATTTTACACTATATATTAGTGTATCTAATAGATATCTATCTATTATTTTAAGTATATTTACAATATTTGCAAGTTTGTTTGTAAGTTGTTATTTTTATATAATTTATAAAACATTATGTAATTTTTTATATAATTTATACTTTAAAGATCTCATTTGAATGGACGTTTAGTATATAAATTAAATACTGTGTGAGTATGTAATACTAATTTAATTTGATATATATTATATATTTACATAATTTGTATATTTTACATATATTGTTATATGTGATACGTTACATTATATATTTTATTTATAATTCTATTTAGATTCCGTTTGTCACAGCTGTTTTGTAATCTCTTGAGTTTGAGGATTATTTAAGTGATCTCATTCTCTACAATCTCAGATCTCCTGTAATGCAATAGCAGCTGGAGCATCATTTACAAATTACCTCCAACCTCAATGACCGATCAATGATCCACAAGTCACCCACACATTTATCATTAATTCATTCCCTCTCACCTCTGACACACCTGAACATGCTTTGGAAGCCACTCTGCGGAAACACACCGTCTCTGACACACACACTTATGACCGGCCGCCCTGACTGTGTTAGACACTCTTGACTGTAACTGAGATTAATTATCCCATGTGGAACTGGAGCACTCACAGGAAAAAGACCGTCTCTGGCAGCGTCGGGGAAGCAGCTTCTGTAGATTTTGCTGTCCCAGTCCACTTTTAATTGGCTGTAAATGATGAGGAAAGCAGATAAATGGGGGATAAATCTTTGTGTTTACTCTGTAGCCGCTCAGCACTGCAATGCTGGTGTGGTAACATGGTTTCACAGACCAGGGCAAAATTTTCCCATCATTTCCAGACCACAGGTTTGAAGGTATGCAGTTATATGAATATATAAAGAGTCAAATCACAGCTTCATGTGACAGTTTCCCTTTTAAAGATGTGTAACTGTAACATTAGCTCTGCATTTATCACACAACATCTTTATGTTCTTTCTCCAACTGATGTATCTGTTATAATACTCAAGCTATCATTATTGTGAGTTCAGTTCAGTTAATTGTAGTGAATTGGTTCATTTCAATAGTTCATTTTGATTCACCAATTCATTTGAATGTAAATTGTAAATATATATATATATATATATATATATATATATAACCTGTTTATTGTGTGTGCGTATATCTTATTTAAATGTATATTTATTGTATTTTATTGTAGTATATAAATTATATTCTTTATGTAATTATATAATCCGTAATTACATATGTACACACACACAATGCATATATATATATATATATATATATATATATATATATATATATATATATATATATATATATATATATATATATATATATATATGTATGTACGATACTGTCCTTGTGTGTGTGTTTGTATGTTGTTATTGATGTGTCTTTGTCTGGACCGAGTGTGTCCTTAATAAAGTTTTTTCGATTTAGATATATATATATTATATATATATATACACACACAGTATATACCTTTAATTTTTGTCATAAAATACATATCTGATTGAAACTGGTTTGCATATTGTACAGCTGGTTGTTGTGAATAGTTCATTGTCCCACTTACATTGCTCCTTTCCAGATAAATAAGATTAATTCCTTTTTTTTAATAAAAAAAAAAAGACTTTTTTTTTAATGATTTGAGATCAAATTATGATATCTGCAGAGTGAGACAAACTATCAAAGATAGTTTGGAAATTATTTCCCTGATTCAGTAATACAGTTTAGCGGTCAATGCACAAAAATGTGTAAAAATATCAATGTACAAAAATATTCGACCATAGAATCTTGCAGTTGACCAATCAGAATCAAGTATTCTAGAGGAATGTTTTATTATGTTTATCATTGTTTTTGATTAGCTTGTAAATTACATCAGATGTGTTTTTGAAAAAAAGTTCTTTACAATTGAGTAATTTTTAAATACTTGCAAATCAGTTTGACAAACTCATTCAAAATAATGATTTGTTCAGGGATCAGAATAAGTTATTAGACAGTAGTTGATCAGGGATAAGTTTGGATGTTGGACAGGATTCTGACGCAGTCTTTAGTCAGTTGATGACAGCATCACGAAGCCTTCACGGGATGATCTTTAGACGTTGTGTTAGATGCGTTGGGACTTTCTCTCAGCATTGTGTTCCTGCCAGAGGGTCCGTCAAGGCTGCAGGACACTGACAGAGAGAGAACGGCTTTCAGATTCAGCTCACACCCCCCTGCATATCAGCCTCCTGTAAAACAGCCCAATTTAGCCCTGACACCAGCACAAACATCTACGTGCATCTGTCAACACTGATTCCTTCAGTCAGCTTAGAAACAGCTCGCAGTCTGCGCACATACATACACAGCTTTCTTACATGGACGTATGAGCTCAGTAGCATGCTCTCAACATCCTTCTGCATACGTGATCATATCATAAAAATTCAAAAAAAAAAGTGAACACCTGATCTTTAATTGACCCTTTTGTCTGGTTCTGACAGTTACAGATGTTTAATTAAAATACTTGATTAAATAATTAAAAGAAAAAGTTTAATATGGTAACACTGGTGCCATGGCCTAATATTTAATGCACCGTGTCCGTGACACACTGAGTTAAGTCACCTCAAGTTTGATTAGTGTTTCCCATTCTTTTGTTTATCGTTTCCTGTCTTTACATCATATCAATTAAAGTGGCAAAAAGAACAAAAATACATAAAATGAAATGTTTATTTTTTTATATGTAGTTTGAATGTAGATTTATTTATGTTCATGGAAACCCATAATCTTCCAGTCTCTTTACAAGGAAAATTATGTGAATTCTTGAATTTTTATTTTATTTTTATAGTATTTTGTTGCGTCTTTTATTTTAGTATCTTTAATATAGTGCTTTTTCATTTTATGTTTTATTGTAGTTAATTTTTTCTATTGTTTTTCAATTTTTACATTATTATTGTTTATTTGTTTTTTTTATTTTGTATGTTTTGTATTTTTTATTTTATTTTTCTTTTATTTTATTTATTTTTTATTGTATTTTGTATTTAATGTATTTTATTTTGTCTTATTTTTTATTTAACATTTATTGTATTTTATTGGGTCTTTTATTTTATTTCATTATATTTTAATTAATTTTATTTTTATTGTATTTTTCTAATTTATTATTTTGTTTAAATTGTATTTTAAATTAATGCTAAATATATTCCACACCATCAGCAACACAATGGCATCATTATGGGACAGCAGATAAAAATTTGCCATCTTGGCTAAATCTGGCTCATTTGCGTTAAAAGGCACCTATTATGCCCTTTGGGCATAAATGTGTGTTGGCAGTGTGTGAACACAACCACCCTACAATAATAAAAATCCACCCACTCCTCATTTTTTAATCCCCATTAAACCAAGTCAGTCTCACTAGGCCTGCCGTTTTGATTCTCACCGCAGTGTGACGTCACATTTCGGAGGACCGACTCCTTTGTGAATGTCATGTTGTTATAGTGCTTAGTGTTTTAACCATATTTGTGTGCATATATTAAGTATTTTTAACTGTTGAGTCACGCTGTTGGAGATCCGTCTGGTAGCGTGGTCTCTGTCCATTGATCCGATGAAAGGTCAACGAGGCGCAAGCTCTGTAACATTACACTGTTTTGTCCCACTTTCAGTGCAGTTGACTTCCCGTATGTACAGCTGAACACCGGTTCTCTCGCTCTGTTATGTTGGTTATACTTGCTGTTTATTGCTGTAGATATGCAATGCAGAGAGACGTATACGCGATGCCCTCTTTTGCAGACGGGGCAGGAATATGCAGCTCATTTGCATTTAAAGCCATACACTCCAAATCAGCTCTTTTTTTAGATACACCCCAAAAGTGACATTTTCCAGCTGTTATAATAAATGATCTGTGGGGTATTTTGGGCTGGAACTTCACATACAAATTCTGGGGACACCAGTATTACATCTTGTAAAAAGGGCAATAATAGGTTACCTTTAATTCGATGTGCATCAATACATCAATGTGTATTGTCCCTGTCAAACATTCTGGATGGTTAATATTGTCTTTCTTCTTTTTTTGCAGTGGTCTCTTTCTCTTTTTCCTCTTGGTTTCACATTCCATATATCTCGATCACCAAACACTGAATAAAACATATGAACACATGCTTTACAAACCAGCACATGCACACACTTCACAGTTAGTGCTAATTTTTGTGAACAGTGCAGTTTTTTTTTTGGATGTGAAGTGTTTTTTTTTTTTCTTGCATGTGTGAGATAAAAAGCAGTAGTGGAGGATTCTGATATTTCTGTATTCTGAGAGTCCATAGGGGCTTGAGTAGTGCCTCCCTGCTAGGCTCTTGCCTCTGCGCCTGGCTGGGCAGCTCCAGAAGAGGCGGGAAAGAACGGGAACCTCCAGGCCCCAAGGGAAGAACCTCAGACAGGACCACACAGATGGACCGGCAGCTTAGTGCTTAAGAGAAATACAGAGCGACAGAATGAATGAGAGAGACTGACTTGACTTGTTGATGAGAGAAGTGCTCAGCCTGTCTTCCCAGCAAGTCATAAAACTGTAGAAGACAAAAACAGACCATACTTAGTATGAGAAGATTTTCATTTTGCAAAACCGCTTTGCTCTGTTTTTGGATTGTGGCAAATTGGTTGAAGATCTGAGTTTGTTGCTGAAAGTTTGTAGGTTCAAACTCTGTAAAGAGCAATACTTCTGACGTCAAAGATGTTAGTAATAAGTAATAAGTATACTGTAGGTTGCTTTGCATAAAGCAGTTGCTTACAGAAAGAATATTTAGCGTCTTCCTCTTACGATGTAATTAAAGTGACTCAAACGCTGACAACTGCTCTCTCAGCCTGGGCCCTGTGTGGTCCTTTGTAAATATTTGATATGAACTTTAGTCATGAATCTGAGCTGCCGCTTGACATTTCACTGCACTGCAATTAGAATTCTCCCTCAAATAGTATTCTTTAATTACACTTGGGAATGTCATAGTTATGGTCCAGGCATGCTAGGTGTAGAGCTGCTAACTCTGCAATCACCAGCCGCTATGTCAACATCCAATCAAGGTTAAGTATTAATGAGGTAATGGAAGCAGCAGTCAGGATGGCTGTAAAGATGAAGGCTGTGTACCGAAACCTAGTGAGCTGCCTACATAGACAGCATTTTTAAGGGAATACTTCACTGAAAATTCTGATCTCTTTTTACTCTCCACAATGTTGTTCCAAACCTGCGGGACAGTTTTGAAGAACGCTGGAACCCATACTATGGAAGTCCATTTCCAGAGAGATACTAAGTCATAATTATGAGATAAAGATGAAACTGTGAAATTATGGCATGGAAAGTAATTATAATAATTATAACTAACTATTCTAATTATGACACACACAAAAAATTTCATTTATGAGATAAAAAGTCAACATTTTGTCACAATTATGACATTGTTTTTATATCATAAATTTGACTTTTTGTCTCATAATTATGACTTAGTATTTTAGAACGTCCACCTTGTTAAAATTATGATTTACCAAAGCATGATTTTCTTTTTCTTATGTGGCAGAAATGAGCTTCAATAACTTCAAAGTATAGGGAAGACAATAGGGAAGGAAAGTTAATCACAATTTTCAGTTCAGGCCCCCTGTAAGGACTGGAAGCCCCACCTTTCAGTTAAAGGAGCCAATGTTTTTTTATAGTGTTTGTAGCCTGATTTTGTGTCATATTTTTGTCTTTATCTCATTATTTTATCTCATAGTTTTGTCTTTTTATCTCATTCTTTTTATCTCATAATTTAATTTTGTCTTTATCTCATTGGTATCTCATAATCTCATAATTGACATAATTTTGACTTTTAATTGCTATCTCATAATTTATACATTTCATAATTCTTTTTATCTCATAATTTTGACTTTCTATCTCATAACTATGACCTAGTATCTCATAATTTTTTTCATGCCAACTTTAAGGACTGGAAGCCCTGCATTTCAGTTAATGGAGAGTTTGTAGCCTGATGTATTTTTAATTTTATTGATTGATTGATTTGATTTGAGAAAGGGGGCAGAATGTTTACTGTTGTTGTTTTATTGCCCTTTCTCAAATCAAGTTGATGGGTACAAGTGCAGTATGCCTAGAAAGTAGCCGCCAAGCGATGTTACCAAGATGCCTACTACGTAAATTGACCTAAGAGACTTTGGTAAAGTATTCTGAATCTGATTAATTTTAGAGTGCTGCCTATGTAGGCAGTGTATAGCAAAGCACCTGACAAGGTTTTGGTACAGAGCCAATGAATCCTGCCCCCATAATACACATGGTCACTCGCGTTCACTTTAAGTCTCTTCCTTACTCTCTCCCTCTCTTTCTTTGTCTTTTCCCTCGTATCACTGAACCCAGCCTTTGAGTGCTGCTGAAATAGAGAGGGACCACTGGACTGGAAATTGCTCTCCCTACATGTCCCCTCTCTCTCTTTCTTTCTCAGCTCTGTGTGTAGGGTGGTTGCGGATAATTGTCTCTCTGTGCCATACACAGCTGTAGCCGAGGGGTATTGGACAGCACAGAGAGTTCAGTGTCCCAGTGGGGGACCCGTCAGTGTGTTGGACTCAATTAATCCTCTTTCAGCTGGTTAACACTAAAAATATAACTCCTCTTCCTCGCTACTCTGTATTCAAGCCTTTTGCTGAAACTACGAGTGGCCAGGTGTGATCACACAATGTCTGTTTGTGTTTTGCAGTCTTTATGGGCGACACATGCAGGCCAACCCAGAGGCGCCCAAAAAGAACGCCGACAAATCCAAGAAGATCAGCCGCAAGCCGCTGGCGGCCAAGAACAAGTAACGAAGAGGGCGACAAAGAGCTGATCCGACCATCGGAGATGATGAACCTCACTGCATGTGCCTTTCCATTTGATATTTATTCAGAAATTATGTTTTATATTGCTTCAGTATTACGTTAATCATGCAACCTCCAAATGACTCCACTCTTGATACGCCCCAGCCATTTTTTCCAAGTGTCCTTCTTGTCCAATGCCACTTTTTGCCTTCAAAGTGCCGCTTCTGTCAAGTCAGACCTGCGTTGGGTACTAATCAGCTTTTCTGAACGTGTTTGTTGTGTCTCGAGAGGTGGCAGGAATTTTGTCCTACTCAACCATCCAGACGAGGAGAGCGGTGAATTTTGGGAGGTGGTGACGAGCGTTTTGTAACCGTACAGGGATTTAGCAGGAGTTTGGGGTCTTTGTGGAGTCTGAGCAGGATTGTGTCAGGTCTCCGGGGGGAAACCGCTGACTGCTTCCTCTGCCTCTGCCTCTTAATGACAGATATGAATGGCTGCAAACGGGAGTTTCAGATGGTACACAGCAGATTCCAGACAGAAACACCCCGGTGGCCATTTGAGAGGGTCAACAAGATATCGCAACAAGCCACAGATGGTGTTCTCTGAAGCGGTTGGCCATTGTTTCTTACTGTGTATTCTAGTTAACATGACGATGCAACTTTTTACAGAACAATATACAGTGGTATTTGTAAAGAACCAGTTTCTTGAACCGGTTAACCATTTAATAATATTGTCATTTCTGCCGTCACGACAGCTTTATGTTGCGTACACTAACATCTTCTAATTCTGCAAAGCTTGGCTGAATTTGAAGTTTTATTTTTTATGGATGTGTTATTTCTTATTTTTAAAGGTCACAAGCCATTTCATTGCAATCACATTTAAATTTGTAATATTTTACTATGTTTTATCATGTGCACACAGTGCAGTGTGCTATGTACTACATTTTTGACATTGAAATAAAGTCACCGTTTTGTTGGACGATTCAGTTTTTTCTTTCAGCAGTCGTATGTTGGAAAGAACTTGGAATGACCAAGCAAATCTTCTAAAATGTATACTTCCATTTAAAGGTTCAGAATGGTAAGATTTTTATTTTTAATTGTTAGAAAGAAGTCTCTTATGCTCACCAAGGCTGCATTTGTTTGATTTAAATTGTAGTAAAAATGGTAATATTGTGAAATATTATAAAAATTCAAAATTACTGTTTTCTATTTGAATATATTGTAAAATGTAATTTATTCCTGTGATGCAAAGCTGAATTTTCAGCATCATTACTTCAGTCTTGATGATCCTTCAGAAATCATTCTAATATGCTGATTTGCTGCTCAAGAAAATTTCTTATTATTACCAAAGTTGAAAATGTGTTTTTTTTCCGCTCTGTACTTTTAAGCATTTTTTTCCAGAACAGTAAGTTTTTTTTTTTTTTTTTTTTTTCTAACAGTGTTAAAGTCTTTACTGTGACACTGAAGAGTAAAAATTAGAAGCATGTATTTTCTATTTTTGGGAATTGCCAACAATCTGAAGTCTTATTAAGTACTTGGAAGATAAGTTAAAGTTTGAAGCTCCTTTCAAGAAAGTTCTTAAGCGAATGCTTGATTTGCAGGGTGTGATCTGAAACGGCTACAGAGGATCATCACATCTAAAAACGATCTTCCCATCGGAGGCCCTGTCATGGTCCGGACCACCTCCATGACAGCAGATCAGGGGTAAAGGAGCTGACCTTTCAATGCTGTGAGTCAGATGATGATGGGGTGTGCGCTTGTGTTTGTAGAAGGTCCATGATAGCCACACGGGATTTCCTGTCTCTCTTTGCTAATATTCTGCTCACATTATTATTACCCCGTCCAGACGCCGCTGTCCTCCTCGTTCACACTCTCAGCAGGCACATCTGTCCAGCACACGTTCGCTCCAATACACTTTCCTCTTGCGCTCAGCAGGAACATCTGTCCATGGCAAAGTCCACACCGCGTACCGAACCTCTTCCACTCTTCAACTGTCTTGTGACCCTCTGGATTCTTCGTCCACTTTTGAAAGTTTTCTTTGGATTCCAAACGGTGAGAGATGTGGTTTGTAAAAGTTTTCCGCAAACTGTTGGACATTCATTATGGCCCAAAGTCTTCAGCTGATCAATCTCTTGCTCTGCGGAGAAGCGGTTGTTTAGATCCCGACCCGAGCTTGTCCCATCCTTCTGCCAGCGTCGATAGGAAGTGGGACGTTGAAGTTTAAAAATGAGTCTGAATGGCGATGGATCACCATGCGCCGACAATTACTCACTGACCTTTCAGAGGAATCCTTGAATGTCTTTTTCTTTTCCTTGAGTTACAGACTTGTAGCGATTTTGCTTGGTTTGATTACTTTTTTTGTTTGTTTAGTTTGTTTTATCACCCTGTTTAAAACGATTTCTCGTGGCGAACTCTCTATGCAGCTCATACGCTGAAGGGCATTACGGCCCTCTCTAACCGAGGTCATTGATTTTTGCTGCTTGATTTATGGGGCCAGGGAAACTCCTCTGGAGAGCAGGTCCCATGCCGACCAATGAAATGGCGTCGCCGGAGACGATGTTGAACCTAGACTTTCATCAAGCACTGAGGGTAAACAGTATGGATAGTGGCCCATTGTGTTGTCTGAAGATAATTGGAAGCGTTCGAGACCTCGCCGATTCAAAACTCTGAACAATAAAACAGATTCGGTGCCAACGGTGCAACCGGTCCATCTAACCGATAATCACACGAAACAGAGGTTACTAACCAACTAACCTGTTGAAATCTTGAGAGATGCACCTCAACCGTTTAGTAGCACACAGTCGTGCAACTGCAAGGTGGTCGATTCCCAGATTGGAGTTAAATGAATGATTTGTTCTTGCATCCTGTAGTGGCAGTGCATCACTGGCAGGTCTATACTATTGGCATACGTGTCGTTTAGTGGTTGCTCCGTTACCTTCAAAGCTCATTCTCAGGGATACGTGAATAAACATTTTCAATAGCTTAATTTTTCACGGTGCAGTGACCTAGAACATCAACTTGACCAAAAAGGGGACTGTGTGAATGCAAAAGTTTGGGTTGCACATCTAAAAGTTAAAAAACAAAACAAATTTCAATGATATGATAAAAATATTCAAAAAGTCCAAATGCATTAAAAGCTATCCAAAGTGATGTTCGCACAAAATATCTGACGGAGCATAAAGTGTGTTTGTGTATAGTATATATACATACACACATAAGTAAATAATATAAATGTTTTCTATCTATCTATAAATATATATACATATAAAGGTTATATATTTGATTTATAACCTTCATCAAATACAATTTCTATTACCCAAAATAGTATTTATGTATGTAATAGTAATATGTTATTTAATTATATAAACATGCGATTAAATATTGTTTTAAAACTGAAACTTAGTTTGTAATAATTACATTTAAGTAATTAATACATATAAGAATATAATTTGCTATTTATTTTGTGTATGTTGGTGTATGTATTACACACACACACACACACACACACACACACATAATATTGAGTACAATTTCTGTTGCCCAAAACGTTACATTATACTGTTTATTATGATTAGAATATTGCATTTAATGCGTTTTGCTGATTAAATATTGTTAATAAGTAGTAACTTCAAATAAGTAGTTTGAAATAGATTTAATGGGTTTTTAACTTCAGAAAGTAGGCCTGTTTTCATATTTTAAAAAGGTATTCATCTCAAATCAATGTTCATGATCACCAGGTTCCCTCAGGAGCGTGACAACTTGTCCCGTTATATTTCACGTGTTTTGAACAGTCTAGATTTGTGTTAAAATGCTGTTTTTGTGTCTGTCTTTCCTGTGTAGATGTTTGATGTGTGATTTTGCGTTTTGGTGTGTTATAAGACAGCGCTGGATCTCTCCCTCCCTCTTTTTCTCTCTTGTCCTGCGCTGCGCTCACACTCACGCAGAGCGTCTCTGTTCTCCAGATCTTCATGACATCCAGCTTTATCCAGCTCATACCGTCTTTTGTGCACAGAGGAAAGACTTTAAAAGCGAGGGAAAGGATATCAGTGTGTGTTCGAGGATCTCAGGCAGCTTTTCTCGTCCATCGGTGGAGTTTTTCCTTTGCGCGTCCACATGTGGAGAGACGCTGATGGTGATGCGCTTCTGGAGAGCTGATGCTGATGCTGAAGCGGGGCTGTGAGTGAGCCAACATCAGCAGAAAAGAAGTTAAGTGAGAGAAGAATACAAGAGGGGAAAAAAAGAGAAGCTGTTGGGGTCCGAGCCAAAAGTTCATTAACAAAACCAATCGGACTTTTTTTTTTTCTCATCTATAGAGGTGCCTCACCAACCTTCAAAATTTCGCCCAAAAGCAGACAGGAGGATCGGCCGGTGCTGACGCGACTCGTCGGCAGGAAACGGCTGATCGCGGCTGGGGTGCTCGGTGTGGTCATGGTCCTGGTGCTGGTAATCCTAATCCCGGTTTTGGTTAGCTCTGCCGGGACATCCGCCGCGCACTACGAGATGCTCGGCACCTGCAGGATGGTTTGCGATCCTTACGGTACCAAATCCCCGACCAGCACGGTCTCAGCAGACCCAGCCCGGGACAGCAACCTTATGCAGTCTTTACCAACTTTTATACAAGGTCCGAAAGGTGAACCGGGACGCCCTGGGAAAGTGGGGCCGAGGGGCCCTCCCGGTGAACCCGGACCCCCCGGACCCCCTGGACCTCCCGGAGAGAAGGGGGAACCGGGACGACCTGGATTACCCGGGCAGCCGGGACCAAACATGGCAACCGGTGCCATCAGCGCGGCCACCTACAGCACCGTGCCCAAAATCGCCTTTTACGCAGGGCTCAAAAAGCAGCATGAGGGCTACGAGCTGCTGAAGTTTGACGACGTGGTCACGAATCTCGGGAATCATTACGACCCAACCACGGGCAAATTTACCTGCTCCATACCGGGAATATACTTCTTTACCTACCATGTGCTCATGAGAGGAGGAGACGGAACCAGCATGTGGGCTGATCTGTGCAAGAACAACCAGGTGAGTGCGCGCAAACACAAACACACATCTGAAAGCACTCAAATATTCTGCATATGACATAATACATTTAAAGATATTATGATAGTGACCTTTCTTTCTTTCTTTTTTTTTTCTCCCTAAAATATTTTTAGACGTAAAAGCTTTATTGATATCTGATCACGCATAAAAGTTTGTATCCAGTCTCATACAATTACACGTGAGAACATTGCAGCTCTTCTGGGTGTAAAATATGTGCCTTTGAAAACGTCTAAATTCACATTATTATATTTCCATAATTTGTGACCTATATGGATAAAATACTTTTCCAAGGGGCTATCAAACCAAAAAGAAATCAATGATGACATAAAGTTATTAATGACTACCTACTTACTTGTTATTATTTATTGATTATTCTTCTTTGTATTATTATTAAATGATGGCAGGATATATTATTAGCCTAACTGATATTAAACTTTTTTTTTCATATTCTTATTTTTATACAAAATGCATTTTTTCCCCCCCGGATGTTTAATCAAATTACAGATAAAATATTATTAAACTTGAGTTCAAGTAGTAATTTGGATAGGGTTTTCAGGTAGTGCGCTTAAAAATTTATTTTGTGTTGGACGCAGTTTCACAAGGTGAAAATTAATGACTTGAATGAATTCGCACCAAAATTGAAAACTTAAATAAACTGTGTTAATAGATGCAACAGCTTGAGTGAGTCAAAGCAATTTTACATGTTTCATGCAACACCAGCATCCAGCATGACATATATTAAGAACATTAAATTAATTATATTTTAAGTCTTATTAAAAGGTAAACCTTGCCAAAACTGCTGGTTAGAGTTTTTTGCTTGCATGAAATGCATCACAATCTCTCTCTCTCTCTCTCTCTCTCTCTCTCTCTCTCTCTCTCTCTCTCTCTCTCTCTCTCTTCCCTCTCCCTCTCTCTCCCTCTCTCTCTCTCTCTCTCTCTCTCTCTCTATATATATATAAATAAATAAATATATACACACATATATATATATATATATATATATATATATATATATATATATATATATATATATATGGACATAGTTAAAACCACCACATAAATTGTTAATAAACACATTATATATATACACACACACACACACACACACATATATACACATACATGTATAATTTACATATATATTTACATAATTTATGTAATAAAATACAAAAGTTGCTGTAAAGTTGTCATACATTTTATAAAAAAAAAATAAAAAATCACATATATGTCTAAAACGCAGTAAATAATTTAGTCATAGTTCATGCCACCATATGCATTATATAAAAACAATAAAGCACAAAAGTTGCATTAACATCACCATACATGCCACTGTTTTATGTCCTGGCCTATATTAAAGAAACGAATCTGCACTTATTATTGATACAAAAGGCTTGTAGGTGTGGCCAATATGATAATATGAACATATATATTTAAATATATGTGTTATACATTAAACATTAACATATATATATACAATTGTTACCATAATACGATAACAATATAATCCTTTTTTGCTGAGTCTCATGAGGGTCCATAAAGACCTCGAAACCTAATATATATATATATATATATATATATATATATATATGCATGGAAAGCATATGCGTTTTTTCCATCTGACAGCTGAAACATCACACTAAATGTTCCTCTCTTCCCGCAGGTCCGTGCCAGCGCCATCGCCCAGGACGCAGATCAAAACTATGACTACGCCAGCAACAGCGCTGTTCTTCATCTGGAGCCCGGAGATGAAGTCTACATCAAACTAGATGGGGGTAAAGCCCACGGGGGGAACAACAACAAGTACAGCACCTTCTCTGGTTTTATTATATACGCCGATTAGGACATACGCACCTACTCCAGACGGTCTCTTGTCCCCCTCTGCTATTCCTCTTCTTTTTTCTTTTTGCATAATTTTCCTTTGGGCCCAGGGCAAGCAGACAGACCTGCTCAAACACCCCTCATCATTAGTCTGTAGATGTGGGTTTGAAGGCAGAACTCTTTGCCCTGCAATCCAAAAATCAAGAAAGAACCAAAAAGAAAAAAAAGGCCCGGAGAAAGAAGCACTTCATCACAGAGGAAAGATGTACCGAGGAAACGAAGCTACCGTGGAGTTTACTGTGTGTCTTTCTATGTCTGTGGCCATCAAAGAAGCCTGTGAGATGTTTTCTAATATGTAACCTGACATAATCAGCTATATGTGCAATAACGTAAACTGCGATATTTGTTATTCAAAAACCATCTCGGTCAGTCAGATGCCTGAATAAGTTGCATATCATGATGCATTAGCCCAAATCTCATTAGATATCCAGTGTAACCTGACCAAAATGTTCCTCTTGCATAATGTATATCTGCTAAATCGCTGCAGATATTTATTCCCTGATTGTTTGTGAGTGCTAATTATGAATTAGGGACATAAAACAAAACAATAATGGCTTGCCGTGAAATTATATTCCAGAATCGCTAAAGCTTTCAGCATTTTACTTTTAGTTTGCCGTGTCAAAAGTCCTTTTTTCGGTGTGTAATGTTAGCTGGCATCTTTTATTGCACACAGACGTACTAGACCGAGAAGGAATATGTTTCTTGTGATATTTAGAGCACTATGCAGAGTATGGGTGTTAATATGTAAATGTGTATCTATCTTCAGAGATTTCCAGAATGTGATTAATAATATTGCATCTTATTTTTAGTGTAAATATGGTAATGGATTTCTTTTTTTGTTGTTGTTTTAATATGAAAGAGCATCAGGTGAGCGTTATGTATCTGCGTCACTCTCATCTCCAGGTTGGGATGGCAGGGAATGTGTGTGATGAATTATTATCCGAGGATTATTCTTCTGTTCCTGTCCTGCTGCTGTAATTCTCATTCACATCTACAACCCTCCAAACACATTTTCCATTAAATGGAAATTTGATCAGATAATGTGCGTTTTATGTATCAGTTTTTAAATGCATGTTCATTAGGGAAAGCTGTTCTTTGTAAAAAGGTACCAAACTGCTTTCGAAACACCGCTTCGTGAAGCTTCAAATCCTTTGCGAATCGTTACAAACCAGCGGTTAAGAATGCCAAAGTCACGTGATTTTAGTAAAAGAGGCTTTGTTGTGTCATAACTATTTCTAAATGTTTCAAAATTTCATTGATTCGCCACTAGGGGTGATCACTGTGAAGCCATGAATAGTGTCTACATTGTTTTCACCTCATTTACGATAGATTTGTAGACATTTTAATGACACATTTGTATAACAAAAGAAAGAGTTGTAATTATAAGCCTCTTATTGGTCTAATTAACCAAGCTCTCCGTAAAACAAACAAAACAAATGAATAAAATAACATATACAAACACTTAATTTAATAGGTTGTGCTTTCAATAAAACATTTGCACTTGGCCTGTAAAAGTTAGTTGCAGTTACACCGTTCCAAAAGTCCCTTTTAAGAAAAGTCTGTTCACTCGGCGGCCATATTTGCGACGCCTCCTGGCAACTCGAACAAGACCGAGTCCTATCTAAATGAATGGGGGAATCCCGAAATCTCAAAAACTGCTCGCTGAAGTCACAATTAAATGACATATTTCAAATCAGCAACAAAATCTGAAATGAACCGCCCCATGAATGTTGTTTCTTATCCTCAAATAGCGTTAAAAAAGCGTATTTTTCAGGCTAGACCAGTCAATGCGCACGCGCAGTTATATCGTGCTTATGACTGCGCATGCACATTGGATGGTCTAGCCTCAAGTTTCTATGGGAACCGGAGCTTCTAACAGCTGCTTCAGTGTCACAATGACTTTACCAATCAGCAATTGGCTCTTTCATGTAGAAGGCGGGACTATTTCGCCATATTGAGCGTTGCAGTTTCTCCCATTCATAAGTACAGGAGTAAACTGTCTTTATATTTCTGTAGTCTTAGGCATAACCAGCATGTAGTGTTTTGAGCGTGTCAGAAAAGTGATTCATTTGGCGAAGCAATTGTTTCAATTGATTCAAAATTTCTCCCATCACTACCAAGTCGTCACTGGGATGGTAACCTTTCTAAAGGTACTAATATAGCTTTTAAACCACCAATTTGTACCTTTAAAGTGATAGTTCACACAAAAATGAAAATTCTGTCAATAATTACTCACCCTCATGTCATTCCAAACCTGTAAAATTAAGATATTTTAAATGAAATCTGAGAGCTTGTAACTACCACGTTCAAGGCCCAGAAAGATAGTAAAGGACATTGCTAAAATAGTCCATGTGACATCAGTGCTTCAACCTTAATTTTATGAAGCTACGGGGATACTTTTTGCGCAAAGAAAACAAAAATCATTTTATTCAGCAATTTCTATTTTACTTTATTCAACATTTTTCTATTTTAACGATGTCCTTACGACCTTTCTGGGCCTTGAACAGCTGCATTTCTGTCTATGCAGGGTCAGAAAGGAAAAATATCATCAAAAAGGTCTTATGGGTTTGGAACGACATGAGGGTGAGTAATTAATGACAGAATTTTCATTTTTGGGTGAACTATCCCTTTAAAAGTACTAATATGTAACATTTAGGGGTAAATAAGGTACAAAGATGTTCCTTTTAGTTTTGTGCCTTAGGATACATCCCCAGTGATAGATTTGTACCATTTTTTTTCTGAGAATGTGTGATCAGTGTTAGTTAGGCCTTCCTTCAGGTTCCTGTTTTGGCCCTCAGCTTGCGGTGTGTTTACGGATACGCAACCCATTTTACTTCTCCATCCGGATATTTATCCAGTGGGACTGTGGCCTAGGTTTGAAACGACATGAAGTTTTCAATGCCACACTCTTAAACATAAAGGTTCTTGTTTCCATTCCATTCCAGGTTTCCATTCCATAAAAGGTTTTTTATACTGCTAAAAAAAAAAAAAAACTTTAGATATATAAATGTTCTTCACACTAAGAAAAATGGTGATAATTGAAAGGTTCTTTGGGGAACCAAAAATGGTTCTTCTATGACGTTTCATATATCACAATGTTTGAAAGTTTCATAGCAGGACTGAGTGAATGTCCAAACAGCATTGGAGTTTGGGGGGAATGTCACTGCCGGACCAGAGCTTATAAACGGTTCCTGTATGCTAGTAAATGTTTTTACCTTCTATCAAACTCAAATGGAAGATGTTTGTTTCTCCAAGTCCAGTGAGTCTGGCTTTATATGGTCCGTCTTAGATTAAAATTTTGATGGTGGACGGTGAAGGTCAGATGGAGGACTCGCTCACACTCCAGATGGAAGTCTGGCCTCTGCAGCTGTGAATGAACCAAAATGAATCACTCCAGATGAATTCAGTCGTTTAATAATGTTGAAGAGATACTGGATGCATCTCAGTAATTGAGATGGATGTTTGGTGGAGTAATATGTATACGCTGTCTCAAAGTTGACATGAAACAATTGCATACATTTCCCTTCATGCAAGTTTTATTTCATAGGGAATGTGTATGTGACCGGGCCAATCAGCGAGGGGTCAAACAGGAGTCAAAGCTCTGTGTAAAACATTCACCAACCATAAAGATCCCTGACATAAAGACAGCCTTTTATAATGAGCTCACACTCTTTCTGCCTCTTTATCTCACTTCCCCTTTCCCTTATATACTCTCCAAAATCAAAAGGGGAAAATAATTCCAAGCCTTTAAAAACAATTATAGGCTCAAATATACATTGGTGACAATTCTTAGGACGATTATTCTAATTTATATTATTTTAAGTCTATTTATTAAATTTTAAGGACAATTTTTAAGTCCATTTTTAGTCCATAGATTTTCCTGTTTTCAAATGATTCAGTTCAATTTTCCCCAAACTTTTCTGCAAGATTTGGTCCTAAAAATATACTACTACTTTTTATTCCTATACTTTTTTTGTGTGCAAAGACAATTATTTTTTTATTTTATTTTTTTGCATGACAAATAAACCTCTTTTCCTCAAATATGAAGAGACAACAAAGTCTATTTTTAGGAACATTTTTTTTTTCATTTCTTCAATTATTCTGTAATGAAATTTTGTTGATGTTGTTGTATTGACACTTTTTAATGACATAAGTACTAAAATTCCCAAAAATGTCTGTAAAAACAACAAAAAAGATGGCCCTAAAAATATGCTTCATTTTTCTAAGAACTTTCATTTTTCTCCAAATAATCTGTAATGTGAAAAAAAAAACTTAAAGTTCTTTATTTATTCTTTATGATTGCATTACAGTATTTTTACTGTAATATTGTAAAATTGTACTGAATTTTCGGAATAATAATAATAATAATAATAATAATAACCAAAACTCAAAAATAAATAATCCGGAAAAATCCAGGAAAGGCATTCGTAATTATGAAAATTGTCACAATCAAGTAAAATATTTTAACTTGTGAATATAATATACCGTTAAAAAAAAAAAAAAAAAAACTCAGTCATGTAGTATTACATTACATTTCCATACTCTAGTTTTTACTCTATTTATTATATTGTTTATAAAGAGAGAGTTTTACCTGATGATTTATTATAACCTTATTTCACAAATCATCCACAAATATTTACAGATCTGATCAATAAAGACATTGAGAAATAACTAATCCGCTTGAATCATCTCTTGTGTACGCTCAGCTTCAGAGGTCACAGAGTAACATGTTGTGAATGTCGATCCAGGGCTCAGAGGATTTGTACAGGGTCAGTTTCTCATCCAACTGCAGACCAAGGCCAAGAGCCACACGATTTTCCCCTCTTTATGTGACTAAACAAAATCTTTTCTGCGCCCCTGAACGGATGTCATTCATCACCAGGAACCCTGTCCAAGAAGCCACCTGTTCAGTCCTTTAACAGGACGACCGCGACGGACACATCACTCAACATCAGTCACCTTTCACCCAGGATACTGTCCTCAGGACCAGATGACGTGAAGAGATTTCCAAACACATCTCGCTCAACTAATTAGACATGCATAACATGTCAGGAACGTTTATGGTGAGTTTGTCTCTCTGCTTGAAAAGATGTCAGCCATCCACGGCTTTTTAATAATTAGTTTATTATTTTACATTGAACAGGTCTAATTGTCAGAGAAGCAGTGATTGGCTGTAAAGAAGTGGAGGTGTGGTCAATAGCTCAGAATGACTAATCACGGTATAATAAAAAATAATGCATTACATTAATAAAATTCAAATTTTTTAAAATACAAAAGAATTTATATATATATATTATAATTATATAATTAATTACATTCTGTGTGTGTGTATATATATATATATATATAATGATAATAAAATATTATAATATATTATATTATAATATTTTAAAAATATATTTAATTTTATATTTATATAATTATTTTATTGTGACTTTTTGGAATTATTTTAGTGTGGTCAACAATTCAGAATGAATTAATATAATACATTTAAAAATAAAAATAAAACTATAAAAATTAATCTTTTTATTTTATATTAAAATATATATAAATTTTATTCTATATTTACATATTTTATATTTTTTATTACTGTTACATTACTAGATTACTATTAACATTTTTAACATTACTAATATTGTGCGTGTTTATTACAAAATATAAAAAACATATAATTTTTTAATAAAACTAAAATATTTGTATTTTATATTTACATACTTTAATTATATATTTTAACATTACTAATGTATTTATTACCAAAAAATATATATATATATATATATATATATATATATTTTTTTTTTTTTTAAATAAAGCTACATTTTATATCTAAATTTTGTTATATTTTGTTACAATATTATGTGTGTATATATATATATATATATATATATATATATATATATATATATATATATATATATATATATATAATGCGCAATATATACTCCTACCCAGGCTGCGTAGGAGTTTCTTTTCTAGCACTTATATTGACACAAATCCTCTTACAGGTGGACTAGTGTAAATATGAGCCCTTGATATGAATTTATGGGCCACGTCTGTACAAAACCCCAGTGCACAGTTTATGAGCTAATTATGCAAACACTAAATAAAATTGCACCACTATGAAAGGTCATCCTCTCACTTATGACTCGGCTGCTCATCATTCGGTGCCCTGCATCAGTTACAATGAGCCGCCGCCATCACATCTTCATCTGCAGGAAGCATCGAGACACAAAAAACAACAGGTTTGACTGGAGGTTTGTTACACGCACTCATGGGGCCGAAGCTAAAATTGTTTGACTGGATCTTAAGGAATCTTTAAGCTGTCCTGAGTTTCCCTCGAATGCTTTGTGAGTTTAAATACGCTGCTCCGCTTTGTCCTAGTCACTCTGGTGTGTTGGCCCAGAAAACCTCATCCTACTTCCTTGCTCTCGTATTTTTCTCTTTCTAGGCGTCTGTATGCGAATATGTGTATGAGAGATAAAAATAGTCTTGTCAGAATTTTTTAAAGTAGGAATAAACCATGCCTGATCATAAAGAGGTTGCATCTTTTGATGAGAAACAGACTGAATCTTAAATTACAGTTTTAAAGCGCAACACTGTATATTTTGTAATGAATAAGAAGTCTCAATTGAAATATGACTTATCGTCTTAAACACACACACACACACACACACACACACACACACACACACACACACACACACACACACACACACACACACACACACACAGAGAGAGTGTTGTACGGGACCCATGGGTGTCATTACTGGGAGAGAAACAGAGAAAGAGGGTCTCTAGGACAAAATTCAATACAAATTGATAAAAATGCTGAGGGAATACATTGTGTATCATTTATCTAGCAGTGCTAGTAAAAGGAATTGGACGATTGTAGGCCTGCGGACCGGTGGAGGAGAGGCAAAATCAATCTGTATTGTTCATTTCTGAGAGCCGTTATAGCTACAGGACATTCATAATACTGGCATGTTGTGCTACTTATTGGGGATCACAAACAAGATTCGAGCCAGTATTTCAGTTGAGGTTCACCAAGCTCTAAATCCATCTTCAGATTCTTCCTTATGTCTCATCTTGAGAGTATCATACGGATAATGTAACATCACATGATATTCAGCTGTTAAAAAAAAAAGAAAGAAGCTTTTAAAGGGATGGCGCACATAAAAAAAAATAAAAAAAAGTCATTTTTCACACTCATGTATGCTTCAGAAAACTTGGGAGTATTTTTAATGGTGCTTTTTGTATTTGATTCCTCATTCATTTCTATTATATTAAAAGCTTGAAGAAGGAAAGTTAGTAAATGACTGAATTTCATTTTTTTGGTGGAATATCCCTTTAATAAAAGATAATCAGCGTCAGACTGCATAAAAAATTAGGTCTGTGTGCATTATAATAAGATAAATGGGCTATAATCAGAGTTTTTTGGGGGGGGGGGGGCTAGTGAGTGAGAAAGTGGAAAGAGAGGAAAAGAGTGGAGGAAGTGCACTGTTCTTACTGGATCAATGCATGTGTGTGAATATCTACAAGCGGCATTTGAGCATATCAAGGTCAAAGAGAGACAAAACTATGAGAGTGAGAAGGTTTGAGTAACGTTAAGTAGGTCCCTCATGCAGCAGATATGATGACTGCTGTCACCGACACAAACACTGACTGGACCATCCACACTATATATAGCTGAACACAGAGATACTCTCGTGCTCACCAAGGCTGTACTTTTTTGATCAAAGATACAGTAAAAGCAGTAATATTGTGAAATATTTTTACAGTTTAAAATAACAGTTTTCTATTTGAATATATTGTAAAATGTAATTTATTCCTGTGGTCAAAGCTGAATTTTCAGCATCATGACTCCAGTCTTCAGTGTCACATGATCCTTCAGAAATCATTCTAATATGCAGATTTTCTGCTTAAAGGGGTGGTTTACTGCGATTTCACTTTTTTCATTTTAAATAGTGTGTAATGTTGCTGTTGGTGCATGAACAGTATCTGCAAAGTTGCTGCGCTGAAAGTTCAACGTAAGCGGAGATATCGTCTTTTAAAAATCAGGAAGTTTAATCAAGGACTACAACGAGATACTTCCCGGGTTGCATACGAAATAAACCCATCAACCCCTCCCTCCGGAACATGTAAAAAAGGGGGGAAGGCCATGTTCTGTGGCTTTATCGCAGAGGAAGAGTTATAGTGGAGAGTTGTAGCCGTTGTACGGACGAAACATGCTACCTATCAGATTGTGCTACCATTAATATATTTGCATTGTTTTAAGGGTAATTGTGCTACCTCCCATTAAAAAGATAGGTAGCACAATCTGAGCGGGTAGCACAAATCGTCAGAACACCGTGCCGTCGAAACGGTGTTATTTTCACCCAGCTGTCAGGTCTTCTGTGTTCGGGCTTCTTACGGACGCTGTAGTTAGTCAACAACGGTTAAAATTTATGTTTGATTATGTTCCTGACAATTA
Source organism: Acrossocheilus fasciatus (assembly GCA_036784905.1). Lineage (NCBI taxonomy): Eukaryota > Metazoa > Chordata > Actinopteri > Cypriniformes > Cyprinidae > Acrossocheilus > Acrossocheilus fasciatus. The sequence continues at coordinate 20,990,260 of CM071961.1, read as the reverse complement.
CAATCCTAATTTAACTCTCTGGGCTGCGCATTTTACGGAAGACAGCTTCCAGAATCTACACGAGTTCAATGCCGGATTCACACAGAAACTATTACTAAAACATGGAGCAGTTCCACCTTTAAAAACAGAGGCAGCAGTTGTTGGGCCACAACCTGTAAGTAAGATTTCATCATTTTAAATGTATTTGCATGTATAATTTCAGACGTAATGTTTTAGTTTTATCAAGGTCGTAAACAAATGCCAACGCTGGCTTTAGTAACTTAGCCAGTTAGTTAAATGCTATTTCGTGTGTCTATGACAAACGCGTACAAACATTTTGGACCCGAATTTGTAATTATGTACTAATTTTGTAAATGTATTTTCCATGTATACTTTTTCGATTTGATCAAGAACGTAAACACAAGCCAGCGCTGTTTGGTTAGTTCGATGCTATTTTGTGTGTATAAGACAAACGTGTACAAACTTCAAAAAATGATATGTAATCACAACAGCAAACTTCCATTCAGAAACGTTCGTAAGAGCCGTGCTTGCAGAAGTTCTGCTTGATTCTCTTCATTACCGCTTTCTGGGTCTGATTGGCTCAAACTAATACAGCAATATTGACACCATTATTTACATTTGACCGAAGCACGTGCAGCTTTAGCTCGTGAAGGTAATGGGCGTGACGTTTCCGGACAATGTGCAGTACGCAGTTTAGCCAATCACAACACACCGGCCCAACTAACCAATCTGAGCCCATTGCCTGTTTCTGAGGGAGTGGTTTCAGAGAATCAGGAAGTCAACCGGTCGTTCAAACGACAGAGGAGAAAGCGGCTTACAATAAAGGTGAAATATATGAAAAATATGGCGTTTTTTAACAAACGAAACATGAAGACATGTTATATTGCACCCCATAAACACAATCAAGCAAAGAAAAAAAGCAGTAAACCACCCCTTTAAGAGACATTTCTGATTATTATCAATGTTGAAACAGTTGTGTTGCTTAATATTTTTTGTGGAACCATGATAAGATTTTGTCCAGGATTCATTGATGAATAGAAAGATCAATAGAACAGCATTTATTTGAAATAGAAATCTTATATACATTAAAAAAAAGTGGTGTAGAAACGGTTTTTGCTCAGAAATTACAAGTAAATTTCACAAACAGTCACAACAAATAGTTGTACAAGTAACAATTAATTTTTCTTTTCTGTAAAACATACTCTAATATTATGTACAATCATGTTTTACAATGTGAGTTGGCAAACGTTTTTACAGTCACTTTCGATCTAATAAAAGTAATTTAATAAAATATGTATTTCTTTGAAGAAAAAAAAAAAAAACTGACCCAAACTTTGAACAGTAGTGTATTTATAAAACATTGATATGTAAATATGTTTTGATAAACATCTAAATACTAAAATATAAACAACTATAAACATATGGCTGCACACAAAGTGAATTCATTTTGAGATTTGCTAAAGATTACATTTAACAATGTCATTAAATACACTTAATATGTTATTGAATTACATTTAATAGTTTTTAAAGATTAAATTTCAATGAGCTTTAGATCATGTCAAAGGTAATGTAAATGAGCATGCACAATTAAATATCCAATATTTAAATGTAATTAAATAATAAATAAAAATAATTAAATCATTAAATGTAAAAAGAAATCTTTAATAACTTCTGAAACCCCATGAAGGCATTTGAAAAAATACAATTTCTTTCTTTTGTTGGCATACTTCCCTATTGAAGCAGGAAGCTTGGCATATGAAAGTGCAAATCAACATTTATTTTGTCAATTTTTAGGGGCATACTAGCATACAGATTTACATTTATTTATTTAGCAGACACTTTTATCCAAAACAACTTACAAATGAAGAACACGGATGGCTTCAAACTTAATAGGCAAGGACTAAAAGCCACAAAACTCCAGTTCTGACCAATTTTGGGTCTTCAAACAATGAAGTGAGCAGTGACGAGAATTCCACATTAAACTCTATCCTTTATCTGCAGGGTTTGATTTCCAGACTAGCGAGTGTCTCTGGTGGTGTGTATGAATACCAAACAAGCCAGTGGCTGTGATGGCAGATGACCCTGTCTGAGCTAGATGGACTCTGAGATCTTAAAGCTCTGTTTGGAAAACAGTTTGGGCTGCTGACACTGTTGTCCCTGACAAAGCTCCAAGGAGGATAATTAAAACCCAACACGGAACCATCTCTGACAGCCTAAAATCCTCCCGGACTTTGACGGATCCACAGTGAAAAAACCAATATGTCCAATTACCTTTCCCTGCCCCACCCCCCACATCCCTCAGTCAAACACAGACAGAGAGAGAGTCAAATGAGAGAAATGCATTTCAATCCTCGTCCTTAAACCAAGTAATTCAATTACGAAGCTTTAAATTGTGAAAATTATTGCGGCAAACATTACAGTTTATGTATAGATTAGAGCTGCACGATTACTTTTTAATAATTTGGCTATGTCCATTAAACCTTTAATTAGTACGATCACACCAGAGCATTCAAATCTGTGTTTGCGCTGACAATGATTCAAAGAATGTCATGAATATGTATGAAACAGCTGTTTCTGCCATGGGATGAAAATAAATAAATAACGTTACTGTGACTTTTTATCTTGCAATTCTGAATTTTCTTTTCAATTCTGAGAAAAAAAAAAAGTAGACTAATCTTGCAATTCCGAGATCAATTCTCACAATTCTGATAATATCTCACAATTCTTTTCTTTGTTTCTGGAACGTAATTGTGACTTTTTGAATCTCACAATTCTCAAAACCTTTTTATATCTCACCATTCTGACTTTATATCATAACTGCAAGAAAAAAGTATGCATTGTGAGATAAAAAAAGTCGCAATTATCTTTATTATTTTTTTAATCCCATGCAAAAATAAGTTAATATACTTTTCAACACAGTTATTGTTACAAAATTATCAAATTATCACAGAAATACTAGGGGGAAAAAAGTTTAGTTTGGATATAAAAAATGTCTACGATAGCGATCAAAATAGAGTAAATCACCTTTTTAAAAATAACTTGTTTCCTTACGTAAAAATTGTATCATTGCATTGTTTCGCCAGTAGATGGCAACATGTGACTGTTAAAAAATGTTTTCGTTGAATCATCCATTCAAAAGATTCGGTACAAAAACGTTGATTCATACAGTAATGGAACAAATGAAGTCATTGAATTATTCACTCAATTAAAAAATCCTTCAAATTAATTAAATATTTTTAAATAGACTGCAGGAATTAAGCTAGCTAACAGGGAATGTTCTCAGAACAAACATAACATAATATTCCAATAATGTTCATTCAAAGTTATCTGGTCCCCTTAACTGTCACCGTCCCACCTGTGGGACGCTTGGCGCTCTTTTTTTCGTTGTCTTTTTTCTCTATCAAATATTTGAGTAATCATCATTCAAAACCATTTTGAAATCGGACATTGCGTTACCATGGAAATTGTACTTTAAAATCTTTTGGCGGTCTCCTCCCCCTTAGTGGGTGGTGTCAAGTGCCATATTACACAATGTATTACGGTCTTTTAGAATCAAAACTTTTTACAATCTTAACAAAATACATATTGTCGGAAAGGTCTGACTCTCAGAATTCCATATTTGGTTGTCTTTTTGTGATTGGAGTAATATTGACAGAGAAATTTAGACATTTGTGACAGAAAAATGGATTAAAAAAAATTCAGTGGAGTTGGATGGCACCCGGTGGCTGTTTGTGGTATGATGCCCTAAATAAAATCTCACAGGAACCTCAATTTTTCTCATATCAACTTCAAATTTGGAACATAACTTATTGAGACATAAGGCTTCAATTTTATGCCAATTTTAGAGTAAATCCTGTTATGTAAAATATTTATTTTATATAAAATATAAAATAAATAGTATTTTCTATTTTCTTTACAGTAAATTTAAACTTCTATAACTTTTTGTTACTTTCATATTTTAAAATAATTCCACTTTTCCAGTAATCTGCTGATTGTCCTAACTTCAAAAATGTTTTAAAATTATAATGTTTTCACTAATGTTCAAATTACCAAGAAAACGTGTCTTTTAAAAAACATTTAAAAAACTATATTTTGAATATTAAGAAATAACATTTAAATAATAAGAATGTTAGCAAAATGTTCATATTTTTGTTAGCTGGGAAAATTTTAGTAGTAGCTGTCATGTTTCAGAATCGTGATCTCTATTTTAAACAAAAAATTGAGATTCTCAGTTTTTCCGGAATCACCTCTAAAAGTACTTTATAGAATTAATTTGATATTCTACATTTTAAAGAGCACATACAATTAAAACCTCAAGGCCAGTAATGGACATGCATAGTGCAAATTTCCCAGAATTCCCTATTGTATCACTGACAGCGCTGTCACATGCAATGCATGCATTTGGGGAACATGAAGCCTGATGCTTTGTAAACAACTGATTGTCTGTGGTGGCAGAGATCAGGATGACACACACACACATTAACACACACTGGCCCTCTCTTCCCCACCTTGATGTTATCAGTTGTGACAGTGCTGTGGAACTATTTGGATGGGGATGTGATACACGGCTCTCCATGCTTATCAAATCTCCCAGAGAGGAGACTATTAACTCAGAGCAAATTGTGCCATGTAGCTTAAAGGGGCTTGTCTGTTCCAATATCCCTAATATCTCTATTTGTTGTCGGAGTGTAAAGAAGTCTGCTGTGCTCTGTTAGGGTGAGTGATGGAAAAAGCACATTTGTCATGGCTTCTCACCGAGTTTTACACACACTCTCTCTTTGTCTGCATGTGTCTTGAGAATCTTTGGAAGGTATTTCTGCCACGGAATGAAAAAATAAAATCTCATCTTATGTTTCATCTTTTTTTTTTTTTTTTTGACAAATCTGATATAAACCTGCAATTCTGAGAAAAAAGTCAGAATAGTAAGAATAAAATTCTAAACTTCTTTCTCACAATTCCGAGTTTACAACTCAAAATTCAAAATATATCTCACAATTCTGACTTGTTTCTCAGAATTGCAAGAGAAAAGCTGAAATTTTGAGATAAAAAACTAATAAAGTTTTTTTTTTTTTATCCCCTTGTGGAAATAAGCTTCCAGATCAATCACAGTTTGTAATCATTTGCGCTTGCCTGTTATTGTTCATATGCGTGTCTAATGAACACATATTCTACATGGCACACTTTCAGATATTGTGAAAATATCTGAAACTGTTCTTCTCCACTTCAAAGTGTTACAGTATTTCCAGTCGCTGTGACTTTTTTCTATCTTTGCATGCATTCTCAGCCACCCGTCCTGATAATTGCCATTAGTGTGATTTGTGCACACTTTGTGAGACACTTTGGTTAGAAAGTGTCTAATAAAGACATTCAAGGATTTTAGGGACTTATCCGACATAGGTGTGCACATTATTTTCCCATTAATTATTGTGCAAATGGAACCGAAATTAGCTCCTTATAGCATCATTGCAAAAACTCTCACAATCTCTTATTGGTTTTGAAAAGAAAAAGCCCTTTTCCAGATTGCTTATTGAACACCTGTAGTAACTGATAGCTTAACCGGTTACCTTTTTTCTCTTTCCAAGATTAGTAGACTTGTATTTAATCTTCACACTTTTCCTGCATGGTTTTTGCACTGCATTTGAAGGAAGCGGTGTGGAATAGATACAAACATGGACAAAAATAATAAACTTTGACTAACTTATAATATAATCAAAAAACATAAACTTGCAAAGTATTCATATTTTAAAATATTAATATTAGAACAATTTTACTATAATTGTTCTATAATAATAACAATTTTTTAATACTTGTTATATCATATTCTAAAATATTCAAAATATTAATAAATACCATGATATATAGTGTGGTATGGTGTTACAGTACCATATATAAATAATGGTACTGCAACACTGAATATCACACAGGCAAGAGTTTTGTATTAACGCACAATAATATTTTGATGCTGACATTCAGACCAACAGCACAGTTACAAGTTTGATATCACTTTTATACATCAGTTGATATTAAGTAATTTCAGATTCAATATTGCAAGTTACTCTGTTTATTATTTCGCTAATAGTTCCAAAGAATGCTAAAGGAGGATATGAAATATCGCACTCATTTCTCTATGTAACATAACACTCTTTTCTTACGTTTCAACAGCATGAGCAGGGTTGAAAAAGAAGTCAAAAAGTCAAAGAGCATTTATTCTTCCCGGCAGTGACAAGCAAACCAAACTAATGGGGAACATCTCACCCAATGCCAGACAGAGTTCAGCCATCTGAATTTTTAAAGCACACGTGTGTTGCAGAAAGACAGACAGGTGTGTGAATGCGTCTAGACTAAAAACACAGATCACAGGCCCTGAGACATCGATGTCCTGGTGGCTTTCTCGTTCCATGACTCGTCGCTTTGAGACAAGACATGTCAAATCACAGCCTCACCATCACAAGCGCTTGTAGCGTATGTCCATCACGATGGATGTGGGGTCAAACAGGAAACGAGCTGGCACCACCGACTAAAAACCAGTGCACAAGGCATAAAGTGAACTTTGGACAGGCTAGACAAGCCAATCAGGGGCCACACAACCCTAATAGGCTCCTGTTCCTATAGTCACCATGACAACACAGAGCCTGACACATTTACAATGACATGATGCTTCAGTTAGGTCTTCTCTGACAGAAAGGAAGTGACAGAGAGGAAGAGACTCTCTTTGTTCCAGCTCTCTTACTTATGAGTGGAGCTAGTTGCAACTGTGTCATGCTTTAACACAACCAAATCACCCAATTGAGCCAATCATCAGAGTCTAAAATATTCTGGAGCCAGAGGAAATGACATCATGTCAACATAAGAACGTGCACAGATCTCTTCACGAGCATCCTGAGCTATGGCATCAAAGGCAGAAGACTTCCAAAAACAGGCACGGGTAAAACGCCTGCTATAATTTTACGAAATATTAGCGATATATTTTGAAAAACATTTGATTTTGTTATACAGTGTTTGCTGGTTAGAAGCAGCGCTCCTCACTACTGAATCTTCAATGCCACGGCAAAAGATTTCTTCTTTTACCCAATAAGTTGTGAATGTGAGTTTGCAGTTTGTAATGTGATGTAGGCCTAATAGAAGACTGTGTACCACGAAAAAAAAATTGCAAGAAACGTCTTTCTGTTAAGTTGTCCTACCTGGCTGCATGTAAAGGCTAAACGTCATTAAATTTGAAGACAATTTCCGAACAAATGACTCAGTACTTTTAAGTGAATCAATATACGGCGCGACTAAATGACTCCGTTATTCAAGAACAAATTACTTGTATGAGCCGAGTCGTTTTAGTGAATCAACACACAGCGCAGCCAAATGACTCAGTTATTCCTGAATAAATGACTCTTATAAGATGGTTCTTTTTAGTGAATTAAAAACATACAGTACGAACAGTCTAGTTCAATTCGCGAAACGACTGACGTTTATATGCCGATTCTATTTAGTGTATCAAAAATATACAGCATGCCCAGTGTAATCTGATTCTGCAACAAATGACTCTTATGAACTGATTTTTTTTTTTTTTTTTTTACTGTAGTTGGAATCCCGCAACGTGAATTATTCAAAAATAAAAAAAAATCAAGCATACCGTACAATCAACAGGCTAAACAAACGTCTCAGAGTTATATTCAAAGAAAAAAAAAAATTACAGAAAAAACTGTTCTTTCAAGTTTTTACCGTTAAATATTGATAACAAAAAATGTGAATGTCAATTTTAAATTGTTCAAGCATTTTTGACTTTATAAATATGATACCAAACAAGTATAGTAATTCAATAAAATGAAAAAATAGATATAAATACAGTACTAAATTATCAGCTTCCATTGTGAAACATCTGATCACATCAAAAATTGGAGACCGGTTTTGGAGATGAACTGGATCAGACCTTTTACTGAATTGAACAACATCTGACTCACTGAACTGAACATTACGGACACCATGTGATGACACAAACATATTTTTGTGTCAGTAATGAAGACCTACTGTTACAGAATATTCAAGCTCTGTGTCCAACTCACCATCCATAAAGATACATAAACAGAGTAACAGAGTTACATAAACAGATGTAAGAGAGTTAAGAACATAGAAAGAAAAGGACACGAAGAGCAAGTGTTTGAGGGCAAATAACATCACCACCACCCCGGTTTTCCTTCATTCTTCACTTATCCATGAAAAGATTGAAGTAAAGTCACTGGCCACAGAAGAAGATAAATCAATTGTGGCATTTCTGGATGGAACGTTTTGCATTTAATTAGCGTGAGACACGCTGGAGAATGTTGAATTATCTGAAGACACGGCTGTGTAAAGCAGCAGTCAGGTTGTCTGTTAAGACGCTCCGCGTTCAGTTATCAGGACGCACTGTCCATTTATTCTGCGTGTTCACTTAATTTCGCTCAACGGCCTCTTGTAAAGGCGCCGGACATCTGATAGCTAATTATTTGGCAGCTAGCTGAAGCTGCCGGATCTCAGCAAAAGCCTTGATTCTGCTAACAAAATCCACTTTCCATCCTAAATGTCTGATAGTATAGCTGAACCGGTTTAGCGGCTCTGATTAGCATAGGCTCGTCAGTCTTGGTAGACAAGGCAAAGAGTTAGACAATGAGAATGAAGTAAAGTCTCTTCTTGTGGGTAGATCGAAAATATCTCTCAAAACCGGCCTGGAACAATATTTGGCACAGAGGATGGATCATTACATGACCCCTCAGGCCTGCGAACAGGGAACAGTATTGACTTTGCGAGTCCCAATGGCCGTGTATCTTTACTTGCTCTTCTTTGGTGTATAAGAACTATAGAGTTGGATAATAGGGGATCTGAAGCTTCCTGTAAAGGAGGTTTATTGATCGCGACAGCGGTCAGACCCCTATTTGTCCGGCTGGTATTAAACGCTCCCACCTCTCTATATTTAAAGGTTGATAAAAAATACATGGACTGTGGCAGTAATGGTTTATATAACAGACGATTAGGCCATCGTTTTAATGTGTGTGTAGTGTATTTCCCTTAAGACGTATCCTTTGCCCTGTTCATAAAGACAGAAGTGGTATGACAGCAAAGGTGGAAATGATTCGTGAACGATTTAGGTGATTGTGATTCATTGATATCACAGAAAAAGACACTCACTGTTCACTACTTACTGGTGCAACCAAAAGAAAGGCTACATCTGAATAGCCTCCTGTTTCCTCATATGACGTTAAAAAATATACCCTTTTTGAAATATAAATAGTTTCAATATGGCACGAGCCCTTTATTTGTAAAATTTACTAGTAAAATTTTTCTAAGTAAATTCTATACCATTTTTAGTGTTCGTTACTCCACATATACAGTTCAATTAATGTGTGTATAAAAACGAGTGATTGGATTGTACACTCATTACTGAAGTGCATTATGGGATTAAATGAGTGCACTAGATAATGTCCACTATGGTTTCAAACACCACTACAAATGGCTGTCCCCTCAAATAAGGGTATAGGCAACCCGATCTCATGAGAAAACTATTTTTTTGCGATTTCATATGAATTTGCATGATTTGATTCATTTGGAAACTTATGATTTTTAGAAGAAGCGCAAGTATAAAGGTTCATCAGTGGAGCGCAAACAGATCATATGAAAACATACACACGAGATTGTATGAATTCATACACTGTAAAAAAAAAAAGAAAAGTTGAGTGAACTTTAAAAAAAATTGTTTTACCAGCTTCAGCAGATTTTTGAGTTTGCTCAACTCATTTTTGTGGGAGATTCTCAAATTTTAAGCTGGCTCAACTTTTTTTTTTTTTTTTTTTACAGTGTAGAATTATTCACCAACTGGCCAAAATGTAAACGAAAGTGTGTTGCAAAAAGGAGGCGATTTTGGACAAAAGAATCAATGAATGAATCAGCGAATGAATCTTTTTAGTGAATCAAAACATAAGTCACTGATCACTTGCTGGACATCTTGGTGATGCCTCTGCTCAGCTATTTATAAAGGTAAGTTATGTTTCAGAAACATTTCAAATGAACAATAAAATCTGATAACAGTATATTTCGCTATATCACTATGTATTCCTTGTCTTCTTAATTAACCATACATGCATACTGCACACATTTAGCTTTTTTGGCACTTTCACGTGAGACTGTATGGGGAAGTGCACACTTGTTAAGCAAAGGGTCTCGACTAGGTCAATAGGAAACAAATTGTGTTTATCTTGCCCTGTGAGAGCTCTCTCTGTTGTTTAATCTTAACTGTAGATTCAAACACACACACTTGCTTGGGGTAGCTTTCATGTCTTTGGCTCTTTCTCGGTCTCTTGCTGTGCATCTCTCTCTCTCTCTCTGTCTCATGAGCAGAACTGCACTGAGGGGGTCAATTGCTCTACAGCCAATTTGTTAGCAGTGCATGCCTGACTGTGCTGCCCCTCACTACATCACAGCCGTTTGGAGCAGTTCACACAGACCACACACACTTGTCTGAAAGTCACGTATATCGTACACACTCCTGAAGCCTGAAATTCATGGGCTCTCGGTCACGAAACAGTCCTGATACCTGCTTACTTTACAACACAAAGAATGAACACAATGATACGATACCTTAAATGGATATTTTATGGCAAGTGCCCAAATTTGCAATAAATGTTTTTTTTTTTTCACGTTTTATGCACAAATGCAAAATAACTGCATAAAAAGAAAGAAAGAAAGAAAAAGCAAGCAAGCTGAATTCCTCAAAATATCACCTGATTTCATGTTGCCAGTTTCACCTGATGTTTGACTCCAGAGATGTTCTCCAGATCTGAAGATGGTTCCTGGGGAAATGGACTAATTACTTAAACTATAAAAAAGTGTACAAGAGTTATCATGTGTAAGATCTAAATTTATTATCTCTCATTTATGGAAAATTACTGTGTCCTGCCACAACCTTTTGTAGAATGAACTGGAAAATACATACCATCTATGAATTGGAAAGAAAAATGTAGAATATTCTGTCCATTCAGAATATTCAGTTTTCAATTACAAAAACTACATTAAGTCTGTATAATATTGAGATCACTAGCAGGGTTATTGTATTTAACTAAATCCAAAACCAATAAAAACACTTTTGTTACTAGACATAAAATAAACATTAACTGAAATAAAAAATAAAAAAAAAACTTAAAAACTTATTTTATTAAACGTATTTTATTGTAACTATAGTCGACAAAAAAATCTCATTTTCATTTAGTTTAACTTAATAAAAATGATTAAAAACTATATATAAAAAACAAAAATAATAGACTTATTAATAAAAATAGCAAAACACAACAAAACTTTAAAATGAAAATAAAGTTCTAAAGTTGACCAAACTTATTTTTTTTAAGTCAAAGTTGAAACAAGGTTTTTTTTTTTTTTTTTGGTTTTTCTACAGTGTATCTCAGTAACTCCAAACTCTACGGTTCAGGTTCCTCCTTCAGTGTAAATCTATGGGATTTTTCATCCCTTTTATAGTCAGCCATGGTGGAAATCATAATTTCATTCAGTTATTCATAAAGCACCTCTCACCTCAAAAGTCGCATGATTTGAGTTTTCATTCATCATTACAGTATGGTGTCAGAGGTGTTGCTCTCTTCAGCATCCCACTGGGACATCTGCTCTCAGGCCAAGCAACGGTTCTTGAGACGAGGTGGAGATGAAGAAAAACTCAAAATGTAATTTCTGTGGTTCTGTTGCATATGACTATTAATAGAGCAGCAGACTTGAGACAGGACACAGACAGATTAGGGGCTCCGAGCCAGTGGGCATGATGGGTAATGAAACTAGTACAGCACTCAGTGTTCATTGTTTGTTTGCGTGAATGACGGTCTCCATTGAGAAGCTTGTGTATTTTTCATGTGTCATATGCTGCGGGGATCAATGGGAGTAATTAATACGCTTTGGCGCGCGCACGTACGCACGCTCTATAATCGACAAATGTTTTTCGTTGCATCACTTGACGCTATCTTTGCTTTCACTGTTGTGATTTTTATATAAAAACGTGTCTATTCAGTGCCAGACAGACGCGAACCAACAGGAGATTATCTTTGTCTCCCTCTTTTTCCTCCTCTTTATCTTCCTCTATCGTCAGTGCTTCTTCTCCAGCCCTCTGGGCCACAGTGATGAATAAAGATGGCTCATATAAGTTTCAATCACCATGGAAACGCAGCACTCCCAGGGATTTAAGAGAAAGAAGCTGACGCCCAAATCTGTGAGGAATGTTCCTGCACGCTCCAGAGGAGCGCGGTACAGCAATGCCCTCTCTCTCTCTCTCTCTCTCTCTCTCTCTCTCTCTCTCTCTCTCTCTCACTCTCTCTCTCTCTCCTCACGACGCAACACCGAAAAACACACTCTGTAACGCTGCCATGCCGCCCAGACGAAGTGTGCATGTGCTCTTGAGTCTTCTGAGGCGATAGAGGGACGGTGGTTTTTAGAAGAAGATGGAAGGGATGTTCTCCCAGGATAACCGTGGCTTTTAACGCAGGTACGGAAGAACCAGAACGGCTGGGGATGCTAGTTTTTCACATAAACGCACCATAATCTACACTAATACATCACTGCCGTTCCAGTCCATTCCTCTCAAAAAGGGAGTTTACACAAACAATCTTATCTGTCATTTCAACAAGTCGCTTCTTATCTTATCTTTTTAAACAGCTTAATAAGTGGTGTAGTAAAGTAGTAGAATATAAAACCCTTAAACACTAAAAGTTTTCAATTTATAGCAATAAACCTTGACTAATATTAGACAGTAAGAGAAAAACTGTTATTAATTGCTATTTCCATAGAGGTCTTAAAGGTACAGTAGCAAAAACTATCCATTTAATTGTAAGAGTCAAAGAGATGGTGTTAAAAGTCATGAAAAGCTGTGATGAAAAGTGATTAAAAAATTACAATTATATAATAATAAATTATATATAATTAATTAGCCTATTACTATATTAAATAATATATGAGAAACAATATGTATGTGGCATATTCTGTATGTTTACATAGCTACAGTAACAAACAAAATGTTAGGGTCAAAGAGAGGGTTAAAATAGTCAAAATAAAAATAAGTTATATAAAAAATTAAACCAAATTTTTTTGTTTACACTGTAAAAAGTGATAAGTTGACTTAACTTAAAAAATTGAGGAAACCCGTTGCCTTAAAATTATTAAGTACATAATAACGTGACAATTCAGTTAACTTATTTTTTTAATGATCATTTACTTAACGGGTTTCCTCAATTTTTTTTAAGTTAAGTCAACTTATCACTTTTTACAGTGTATTTTTGGTGAAAAAAAGTGTTAAGGCAAATTACATGTATTTTTACTGCATGCAAAAACCTTGACTAACATGTTAAATTATTTTATAATACATTATATATTATAATTATTATATATAATGCATAATCAAATATATAAACATATGAAATATTATATTAAATATAACAAATTATATTAATGATATATATTTGATTACTATGATATTATATTATTAATAATATGTGTGATTATTTAAAAGTCTTTAAATTGGAGATTAGTGGACTGTAAGAGGAATAACACGAGTGTCTCTAGTTACTTAGAAAATGCATGTGATTATCAATATCATATTAATCAGAGATTTCTCTCTGTCCTGTGTGTGTGTGTGTGTGTGTGTGTGTGTGTGTGTGTGTGTGTGTGTGTGTGTGTGTTTGAATTATCTGGTTGATTAGCTCCTTGCACTTCTAATCAAGTCATCAAGACTCTATAACGCTCCTCAAAAAATTCATTGCTGAATTGAGCATTTGTAATCAATATGTATATGAGAGCGAAAGAAAAAGTAGGGAATTTTGTGTGTGCGCACATTTGTGACAAAGAGGCAGAAAAGAGAGAATGTGCACAGGTGAACAGAAAAAAAACTGTTTTGTTTGTTTTGCCCCCCCCCCCCAAAAAAAAAACAGAAACAGAAGGAAACAGTAAACTTCCATCCAGTCTGCAGATCAGTAAGTCCTTCTCTCTGCACACGTCAGTAGATTTATTGTCTGCTGAAAGCAGGAATTCTCAATCTCTTCTCAGCCTGGAGTCTTTGTTCTCATCTCCCCTCATCTCACTCTGAGCCTCTGTAGCAGATCCAAGGCTTCATACGCCGTCTGAGAGATATTTCTCTCCACACTCCTGGAGAATCAGACTACCTGTTGTTCTATCCTTCCTTTATTACACAATACTTTATAGAGTTGGAAAACCCCTCGCCCTCGGTGTGTGATAAGGAACAGATCTCTACAAACTTTGAGTCAAATATTTGGCTACTGAAACCCCATGAGACAAAAATTGTGTTTGGGAAGTTATACAGTAAAATGCTCTTGAGCACTGTAAAAATAAAGATTCATTAGATAGTTTGAGATGTGCACCACACACACACACACACACACACACACACACACACACACACACACACACACACACACACACACACACACAATACACAATAGATGGAGGCAAGTGACTGTTTTTTATGAATGAGTCAATGAGTCATTCATTCAAATGAATTATTCAAAAATGCTGATTCATTCAAGAAATAAACGTGACCGTCTTAAATGAGTCACTGAATCATTCACCTCAATGGTTTGTTTAACCTAGTGCTGTCGCGATTAATCACATCCAAAATAAACTTTTGTGTTTGCATAATATATGTGTGTACTGAGTACATTTATGTATACAATATATATAATATAAATCATGTATGTGTGTGTATTTATGTATACATACAAATATACACAGTACACAAACATATTATGTAAACACAAACTTTTATTTGGATGTGATTAATCGCGATTAATCGATTTGACAGTACAAGTTTAAATAATACAAAATATAAGTAGATTTTTTTATTATATAGAACACTATTGATGTAAAACATTTAAATAAAAATAAAACAAATGCTTTATGTTTAAAGCCCTTTTGTATAACACTCCTAACAGAACTAAATCTATTAAATAATGAGAGTATTTGGCATCCATAAGTCATGAGGACGCTCATAGCATACAAATGACACTGCTTTCTGAGAATGAACCAGATTAAATGACTGTCATTGAAAAAAAAATTGCATTTAAAGTTTGTGAAAACTTTCCTTGTTTAAACAAATAAAACAAAACAGCATGCCGTGCTGCCCAAATCCTTAAAACCCCTCCCGTTCTCAACCAGCCGTCTCATCCAGAACAGGTTTAACTACACCTGCCTTCACTTCCTTATTTATGCCCTTATATTTGCGCTGATAATCTGTGAGCTATGAGTAAGATTCAAGCTCGAAGTCAGAGTGCAGATGAGCAGTTCACTCTTAAGAGCGAGAGAAGCAGGGGTGCATTCTAAAATACATCAGGTATGTATACTACAAATCAAAACTTGTATACACTAAAAATGGTTTGATATAACTGCATCAAATCAAAACCTCTGTGATGCATATATTATATTTGTATCTATTTCAGAGCTTGCAAACCTATGAAATCATCGCTCATTTAACTCAGAGCAGATCATGGGGGCTTCACAGAGCAAGGATAAGATGCAGTGCAACAGATACCTAAATGGAAAAGGTCCTCCGCCGCTGACTGAGTCAGGTGAGCTTCTGAGCGCTTTTTGTCGAGCACATCATTGGTCAATCTGACATACACTAGGTATATGACACTGAAAGACAAATGGAACACAAAAATATGCTTCCACTTTTAAGAATGCATGAATGTTATTGTATTAGATAATGAAATATGAAACCATGGCTTTCATTTTACAAAAAAAGAAAAAAAAATTACAAAAGCACACTTTTCAGTCAAATTCTAGCTTGCTCTTTTCCAATAAATCTGTCACTGTATATTATGAATTATTGTTGACTCCTCGACAAATTACTTTTGTTCCTCTTTTGTAAGCCGCTTTGGATAGAAGCTTCAAAAATGTTTGGAGACTTTGTGATTGTCAGACATTAGTGAAACATGTTTGTACAGTAGTTTATGTAATAAACTATACCTGGTTACACTGCTAGAACCCCTGTGTGAGTTTGAAGACTGACATTCATTTACAATCACCTATATGGACCTGTTAGTTAAAAATATTCAATAATTAGCTCAGGAATGTAAAGTTAGCCCTTATTTAGTGTCTGTTTTATTTTATGGTTGTTCAAACAGCAGGTCAAAGAACAAACAACCACAAAAAGAATGGTGTGATAAAACAAGGAAACCAGCCAAACGGAGGGCAGATGAATTGGAACATCGAGAGACGGAGTTTGCCGGGACATTCTGACTGTGACACCATTCAAATCACCTTTCATTTTGATGATGGAATCCAGTTGGTGAGCTTATGATGTGCTCTTATTTTTAACTCTAACACTTCGACAATGTTTTAGTATCAAGGTGAATAGACACACCTTTTTAGTGTATCACTGACAACTCTAAAACATCTCAGTTATCTGTCTTTGTGCTCTGTGGAATCCTGTCTGGCCTGTTTCTCATTCACTTCCACGGGGCAAATGAAGACACTGACAGATGTGTGCTGATAACTACTGAAATCCCCTGTCATGATAGGCACTAATGCCTGAAGTGTTTATAAAGCGCTTTTCTTGAGCTTTCATACAGTGTCCATCAGTTGTTGTTGTTGTTTTTTTTTAAATCAGAGTTGTTTTCATGTGAATGTATAACTTGAAAAACAGCTTTACTATAATCCCAAAGTTTTACTTTTGTTTTAGGCATATAAATAAATTATTATAAATAATAAATAATATGTTCTATATCATTTGTAATTTATATTTTATTTTATATATAATTTATATAGAATGTTATATTTTCTAAATCATTCATTTAAATGAATGAATGTTCATTTAATATATATATATATATATATATATATATAGAGAGAGAGAGAGAGAGAGAGAGTTCATCTGCATTTTTTTTGTTTGTTTGTTTTTTGTCCTGCATTCAAACTAATATATATAACTGCAGTTGGGTTGTTTATTAAATAATAATAACTACAAAATACAGCTAACTAACACAATAAAAACATAACACAATAAAAAACATGATTTAAGAAAATGATCTGTTTTTGCAAATAAACTCTTCATATAGATATATATATATATATATATATATATATATATATACATACACACACACACACACACACACACACATTTAAAAAAAAACTAAAAAAAACTAAAACAAAATGTGAAAAAAATCACAACAAATATACACTTTTTGTGTTTATGTATAAAAATAGTTTTATAACTTAATTTAAGCATGCAAGTGATCAGCTTTAGTAACTCGCCCTGCAGGACAAGCATCCTCATCCTGGACACAGCTACAAGGGCACTGAATTTGTGGCCTACCTGCCTCAGAACACCACAGGGACCAAGATCCTCCGGCTACTGGAGCAGGCCTTCGAACACAAGCTGCTGTTCACTGTGGCGGCCAATAGCAGCGGTGAATACTGCGTGATGCCTGCAGATATACCACTGAAGACTCTGGACAGCGGGGGACCTGGAAGGTATATAATAATTATATTTATAAATATGAAATTAATTCCAAATAATAGATCAGTGTTCACCATAGTTCCTCTTCGTTGCTGAGTTCAAATTTACTAAACACTTTACTAAACAACAACAACAACAAAAAATATCTGGAGAAGATATACTTTGTATTAATTTGCACTGTATTTTTTCATTATTTAAATATTTTACAATTAAAATTCCCATTTTTAATAAAAAAAAAAAAAATCTACATTTTTAAATGACAAATTATTTATTTATTTTAAAACTATATTCAGGTTTGTTTTCATTTCCTTCCTTAGAATAAAATATTCTATTATTTTATTCTAAATCAATTTGATGACTTTGTCTTTAACCGTAATGAAAAATGAAACAATAATAATATAAATAATAAATATATAATATACTAAAAAAGTATTTTAAAAAATTCAATTCAATTCATAAGCTCTAGAATTCTTTTAATTATAATTATTATTATTTTACAAACTTTAATTTTGTATTTTATTAAGAATAATAAATCAGTAATAAAATCTAATTTCATAAATGTTTTAAAAATCACTATAATTAACATTTAGTGTTTTTTTTTTTTTTTTTTATCTCTCAAATTGACAGCAGGCCTCCTGGGGGTCCCCAGACTCTATTTCAGCTAAGTGTACGTTTTAATGCTGAAGTTAAATAATAATCCAGTAATTTTCTCTGTCCTACTGTATCAGCTTGGGCTATCCAGATCCAACATACTTGAAATCAGTGAGGAAAAGTCTCAAGGTAAAGGGGATCAAATGAGAGAGAATGGACTACTATAACTGTTGATTCCAAACCTCTTCATGACCCTGCATGATCAAGATATGGATATGGATGTGGCATGATTACATGGCGTTTGACATGTCCAAATCTACAGAACATGGTCAAGGCTGATCAATTTGAGAATGAGGACCTTTATATGCCGAAACCGAGTTGCAACGATGCACATGGTGACTTGTGAGATGTAGTGTATTTTCTATTAAAAAGATGAAGAATGAAGTAAGACAGTATTGTATACACTGCAAGCCATTGTACAGTATATTTGTTTAAAGTGTTTTAAATAATTTAAAATAAAAAATTTATTTAACCACTTTATGGATTTTTAAATGATTTTTCTACATCAGTAAATTTTCTTATACTCATCTGTGTTTAGTATTATTTATATGCTGTTTATTAATATTTGGAGTTATTTTTGGGCTGCTCCTGTGGGACATTTAACTTATTCTTACTCTTTAAACGAAACTTACTCAAATATTGATTGTAGGTTATTATAAATGAAGAAAATAAAAAGGAATTCAACATTAAAGGCAGCGAGCATCGCATAGTACTCTTCTCCACCTGCTCAGTCCGCACCGCCTGCCAGGTGAAGTCAACACATCCTCTGCAATATTTCCTCCGTGCCTGAAATGTGTCTGCACATTGCCGAGTGTGAACTTTCCCAGGCTGACGGTGGCCCTCTGTTCTCCTCAAACTGAATTACACACCAGGCTTCATACTCACAATAAAGAGTAATCGGATTGGCAGGCCCCATTAGAGAGGGCTCCGTCATCTCCAGGGGCGTTCTTAAACCACTTTCTTGTGGACGCTCCGCCAGGAGTCATCCGTCCCGACTGTCAGCCTCCACCACGACTCTGACAGCTATCAAATCTGTTCCTGCCCCATCCTCCTTCAATCTGTGCGGCTCTCTGCTCCTCCGTCACAGCTCCCTCTCTCACCATTCACGACCTGGAGGAGCCGGGCTCTGTCTGGATGTTACACAAACCTGCCTATGACTACCTACCCTATTATTTTAATTATTTAAAACTGCAGTCTGTAAATTCTTTTGGGTAAAAATGATCCAAAATCAATTTTTGAAGAAGTACGTAACCAGCCAGTGTTAAAAGCTATCTCCTTACATCAGCTAATTCACAAAGCTTATCACAATGCTTTCTAATTTGGTAGGAATTAGCGAGAAATTCAAGCATGCCATTACATCATTACGTCATGTCTGTAAACATAAAGATGTTGTCCCGGCTAGTAAGCAATACTGCATAGTGAGAATCTTGCAGGTGGCGGATCGTTTACAGCCTTTTTTCATGGCAGCTGGAATAATTAAAACTCATTTTGATGGCAGATTGTAATCCAGAAAGGATTATGTGTTTATGAAATACATGTAAGTGACTGAAATTAGAATATATTCCAGTTTTAAATGTGCATCTGATTACAGATAGCCTATGTGGGCTTAACACAAATTTTTTACTTTAAAGAGAACCAGTTCTATGGAAGAATAATTTGCGTTAAAAAAATTATTTATATGAAATTCGAATGGTATGACAATTAGAGATGTAGAAATGTACAGAAATTTAAATCTACATGTAACGGTAATACACACTAAATACACATAGTAGTCATGCAATGCTGATGTTGTTAACATTAACAATGTGAGAACAAAATATATAATAATAATAATAATTTGCACAGTTTGATGTGATATAAGCCAAGTGATCATTAGATTTAATTACCATTGGTAGCACGATTTATTGAAATGCTTTTTTCTTCAGTTGGTCAGAACAAAAGTGGAAAACTTGTTGCTTTCTTGTTCAGATGACAATATCTGGTGAAAATTCTTATTTGGGTCATATATTCCAACACGTAGGCTAGAATCTGTGATTCTGAAATACAGTATCCACACCGGTGCGGTGACTGAAAGCCACACATCAAAACATTACATTCATCTGCACTGAGAAGCCGTGCCAATGCACAACCCACGTAAAGAAAATAATTCTGCAAATAACTGCAGTTACAGAGATGGTGATTTACGGATTTACTTACTTACTAACTGACTTTAATTATGATTTAAAAACTTCCTTATTTATAACAGCATATGCTATTTGCGTCCAGCAAATATTCTCCAAAATGGCGCTACACTGACGCAGAGGAGACGAATCATCCAAAATATCTTAAATTGTGTTCTGAAGACGAATTAAGCTTTTACGAGTTTGGAACGACATGGGGGTAAGTGATTAATGACAAAATTTTCATTTTGTGGTGGAGTAACCCTTTAAGAACGAACATGACCATTTGTAAACTTCATGTGTGTGCTTCGTATCATCCGCTTCGTTGTTTTTTTTTAGGAAAACAGCTCATATTACTTTAACGTATTGTCGCAATAATAAACACACTGGTTTCTAGCACAAATAGTTTTACCACTTACTACATTTACTGTTATTCTTCTTTTTACAGTTAGCTGTAGTTAGTCAATTTACTTGTCCATCTTTCTCCAACACCCAATGATGCTTTGAATAAGCATAATAGCATAATAAACATTTTCAAAAACTGGAAATGAGTTGACATAATTCTCATTAAAAGTGTAAAAGCATAAAAGAAATACTTTCAACATACAATAACCTCAAAAGCTTGATTATTTTCACAGGAATATTAAATAACAGATGTCTGTCTATATTATGTAACATCTGTATTATGCGTTTCATTAATCAAAAATGTTAATTAACTGGATTTGGGGAGAAAAACAAGATATTCCTAAGAAATAGTAGGCTAATTAATAAGTGCATTCCAGTTAATTATTCATGGGATATAACCAAAGCTGGGTAGATTACTTACAAATTGTAGTTCGTTACTGATTCCAAATTACCCCTTATGAAATTTAACCATGGTTTTACTACAAATAGTAGTAAACTCGTTTATCACATTGATTTAAATAGTATAATTATTGATAAAAATACAAAGAGTAATAAAATATACTCCTGGGGTTTGTGAGTTTAATGAAAAGCTAATAATTAATTAAATCATAAAAATGTGAAATTAAAATAAGACATTTAAAAAACATCAATCATAATAAAATACTAAAAAAATGAAATATTTTGTTTGTTTACGGCTAGCTATTGCAGTTGTGTGAATAATATGTAATCATGTAATCAATAAAACAGTAACTGTAGTCTGATTCTGAGTATTTTCAAATGTAATCAAATGTAATTACAAGTACTTAATTTACATAATCCAGATTGCATGTAATCAGTTACTACCTAGCTCTGCATATTAAACTGGGAGAGCAGGCCACAAATGTACAGTATATGTTGTCTTTTTTCATGTTGTGACATCAGAATGCAAAGGGAGGAAAATAAATAATCTTATCAGTTGGAAAAGAATACAATTGACTGAAATGAGATCTTGCAGCAGATATTCTGGTTGTGCCATTTCACATTAAATTACCAAATGTTACGTTATTCCCTTAACACTTGAAAATAGAACAGAAAGGAAAATGTACAAGTCACTTGCGGATAAAGATTATTTGCAGCACAAATTTATGATTTAAAAAGATTTGTCTCAGTCTTTTTTGAGCGGAACTTCCCCAAACTTAAAACGCAGTGAACTTGTTAGAAAAATGGGCAGCTAATGAATCTGACGTCTCGCACATTCACAGAAATAGCTTACTTCTGCGTTGCAAAATAAGCTGGATATGTGAAATTGAGGTAAGTTGAATCATCAGTGACTCCTTCCTTTCCTCTTAAGCAATACAAAGTTCAGAAATCGTTGGCGTTCTCCTCACGAGGAGAGTGTTTGTGGTGTTTTGTCGTGTCTTCCCCACTGGAGGGCTGAGTGTTGGTTTGTGCGCCAGTAGCTTGTGATGAATGAGCTGAGGGTGTGTTTTCATTAGGCTGTTTAATTTGGAGCACAATTAGACTTCATCCTCTTTTAGAAGACAAAGCAGATTCTAAAGTTGATAATTAAAAGGCCGAGTCACAGACAGTGAAGATGGATGTGAACACAGGGAAGCCTCTCCAACAACAACACTGTGGACCAAAGTCAATTCTTCCTTGTTTAACTAGCTGCTCTCCTCTTCTTATCAAAACTAGTTAGTAATCACTACCTAGTTCCACGGTTTGATTTCTTTCATTTACTCTTCTTTCGTCTCATTTAATGTCTTTTTGACATTTGTTTTGTGTTGTTTATCTCATCTCTACTGCTCTTCTCATTTCCTCTGCATGACTTTTGCTTTTTCTCATTTAATTTAGTTTTGTCTTGAATCAGCTCTTTCTGTGCTCTCTTCTCATTTCATCTGACCTCTCCGCATCCAAAACTAGTAATCACTATCTAGTTCCTATCATTTTGTCTCCTGCTCAATACTCTCATCCCTGTCTCTCCTGTTGTTTTCTATCTTACACTCTTAAAAATAAAGGTGCTTCACGATGCCATAGAAGGACCTTTTTGCCTAAATGGTTCCATAAAGAACCTTTAACATCTGAAGAACCATTCTGTTTCACAAAAAGTTCTTTGTGGTGAAAGAAGGTTCTACAGATTATAAAAAAGGTAAGAAAGAGATGGTTCTTTAAAGAACATTTGACTGAATGGTTCTTTGTGGAATCAAAAATGGTTCTTCTATGGCATTGCTTGAAGAACCTTTTGAAGCACCTTTATTTTTAAGAGTGTATTTTAGTATCTCGTTTCATCTCATCTCAAATTATTGCTCTCTTATCATCGCCTTTCCTCTTATCTCATTTCATCTCCTCTTTGTCTTTTCTCATCTCAGTTCTTTCTCCTCTCCTCTCGTCTCGTCTCATTTAATCTCATCCCCTTTCTTCTCGTCTTGTCTCATCTCATCTCCCTTTTTAGTGCTCTTTTCTCATCTTGCCTCCTCACTCTGGTCTACTTTTATGTTTTCTCATCGTTTTCTCCTCTCTGTCTCTATTTTGTGCTTTTTCTCATCTCTTCTTCTCATCTTGCCTCATCTTCTCTCTTCCGTTCTCCTTATGTCTCTTTTCATCCTCTCTTCTTTTTTCACGCCTCGTGTCCTTTTCTCTTTTTCTTTGATCTGCTCTCATCTTGTCTCTTCTCATCTCATCTCCTCATCTCATTTTCTCTTTTCCTTTCATCTCCTCTCTTCTTCTTCATCTTTCCTCGTCTCTTATAATCTTCTCTCTTGTCTCATTTCATCTCAACAATCTTTTCTGTCCACTCTTACCTCCACACCCAAAGCCATGTTTAACATGTTATGTATTAATGATGACCTCGGGTCAGGCTCGGCTCAGCGCTTTGTTAATTGCGCTGCTCCTGTGGGACATTTAACTAAATCACTTTGCAAATAACAGTACAGCTGCCCACAAAAACAGCGGCTCTGAAGAGCTCAAAAAGCAAACACAGGTTTCAAAACAGCACATATCTCATCCGCCGTGACACAGGATGTTTTTTACAAACCGTCACGAGATTCCGTAAGGCCATCAAAACCAAGAAAGCGTGTTTTGACGGACACGGCACATCCCATTTGTGTCCGTTTTACAGTCCCTATAAACCTTGGCGACAAGGGAAGTGAGAAACAATACAACGTCTCTTCGCTCCGAAGCATCCGTGCGAAAACGGCACCTGCCGCGGAGATGCAGAGAGTGAATCTTCTGAAGGAAATGCTTTATGAAGTACTAAATCTCGATGTGGAGATGGATGGAGTGTTTCTAGCCCTTGTCCCTGCATGCTGATAGGACGGACCTGTCCCTTCAGGTTAACGCTGAGATAAAATGAAGACCTAGGTGAAAGATGACACATTTACAGGGAGGAACGTCGGTAGGAAGGGAAAGAGGAATTACCCATAATTCCTTGCAAACGTATTTAGAGAAGTATCTTTTACAGAAGTAACAATATGAATTTTTGATGATGGATACCGAGTCTAGTCAATGCTAATCGCTCAAAAGCTCGACGGAATGAGCGAGGAGAAAGAACAGTAGATGTGTAGTCGCTGTTGGGGAGGGGAGCATGTCTCGGTTTGATTTACGATGCTGTCGTTCGGTATCCTCTCAGGTACCTGTTGTCTTGCTTTCATAAAGCCACCAACACAAACGCATTCACTCTTTAGCCTTCCAGCTCCATTCATCAGTGCAGAAGGTCCCTGTTCAGCTCTTTTCATCTCAGGCCCTTCGCAAACGCTCTTCTTTACACGGCCAAATCAAAGCGGTCAGAGATCAGCCCTTGCGATAACCTCCAGCCTCTTTGTGCTCTAAGGTTAGTCCCGCTATGTATCCGGCTGCCACACGCAGTCACAGCGAACAGATATCTCACTCTGAAATGAATGGACCCGTGGTTTCTAAAGAGTCGGTCCCTGTGATAGTGGGGTCTACTATGTGTCGGTGGCCTTTAGCTGAGAGAGATGGAGAGATAGACGTGCTGCTCTCCACTTCTCCATTCGCGGGACTGTACAAAGAGCCCAGAGCTTTGGGTCCAAGCGCTTTTAGGGTCTGGCATTAGAAAATCGCACATAATGGACCGCTGTGGTAGATGTGAACTGTGATGTCGCTTCCTATCTCTCCAAGGCCGCTGTGATTTCAGACAGCTAATGATGACAGAATAATGAATTATGCTATTGATAGAATTTTAAAGTGTGTAAAATGCATTTTTGTGTTATCCAAAAAACTGATTATTTACTATGGATCCTGATTTTGTTATAAAAAACAAACAAACAAAAAAAAACAATCATTTGTCTTCTTGTCTTGGAAAATAACTGAAACAGAATAAGTTTAAGAAATAAATTACTAGAAATAAATTAAAGCTACAGGTACATAGAAATACAAACAACAAAATAATACAAATGACAAAAGCATGTAACAAATTACTAGAATTAAAGTAAAAAAAATTAAAATATAAAATAATAAACTAAAATAGTATAATACCAAAATAGCACTGGAATTGAGGTAAGAAACGGTATGCAAAACTGCAATTTAAATTTAAATGCAAGGAAGCAGAAATAAAATAAAAACTTTTTGAAAGCTTTGATGCTTTGAAGTATGAAGGTTCATTGGTCACATGGACAAAGATAGATAGATAGATAGATAGATAGATAGATAGATAGATAGATAGATAGATAGATAGATAGATAGATAGATAGATAGATAGATAGATAGATAGATAGATAGATAGATAGATAGATAGATAGATAGATAGATAGATGATAGATAGATAGATAGATAGATAGGTATATAGATCTGATATAAATGTCCTATTCACGTAATCAGGCTGTGATATGTACATTGAGAGGCTTTGCATGGGTTTTATGATGCTTTAATACTGACTTTTCGTCCCCAGAATTGATCCAAGCTTGTCCTGGTGGGTGAACAGCTCCTCTAGGTGGATGAGCCGAACTGCCCAATCTCTCCTGGCACTTTGTGATTTATGACCTTTTTGGTGACAAATCGCCTCGGTTACACCGCATCGGAATAGCAGCGTGCAGAGTCGGCCTACCTTAAATCAATGGCCCATTGTTCCTCCTCTGTGGACTCTCTGCGGCTGCCGAACAGGGACAAAGCCACCCAGATCTGCTGGAGAACAGCACTGCTTTTAAAGAGCTCAGAAAATGGTGAACTTCACATGTGCACTGCTGAGACAGAACAACTCAACATATTCATTTAACCCTGCAATAAAAATCAGATATGTTCATTTTCATCACGATTCATTCAGCTGTTCTTGATGGTTTGTCAAGTCTTCAGAATAAAAATATGAAAGTTTAGACTACAGCAAGGGTATTGTTGAAAGGTTATAATTCTGCCCAATTAATCAGTAGGAGGCGTCGCCAAAGCAACCAACCATAGTTTGCTTTCTGTGATATTTAAGGGCAGATAGGCTAATCCAGTGGTTCCCAAACTTTTTCTGCCGGGCCCCCCTTTTGCAGAATAAAAAAATGAAGGCCCCCCCCCCCCCCCCACGCATACACATAAACGCACCTCCAGGAGGATTTGTTTGAAACATTGTAATTCATTAATGGTAATTAACACAAATTCAGCTAAATAAGGAACTAGTCACTTTTAGAGTAGAAGCATTACAAGTAAAGCATGCAGCTTCAACATGTATTTATTATTATTATTATTATTATTATTTTAACTATGTAACAGTATTCATTGTTTTCAACAGATTTTCTCAAACTGCAGTTCAAAAATGAACATTTTTGAACTGCAGGATTTATACTTATTCTTACTAGTCCCACAGTCTTTTCAGTGACTGGGGTGGGCTTGCTTTGTGATGCAGATCCTCTCAAATCGGGGATGCAACTGTGAGACTGCCACTCTTAGCTCATTTTCAATGTCCAGCTTTGATCTGTATTTTGTCTTGATTGAGGCACCTGCAGAAAACCCTATCTCGCATAGGTAGCTGTGGCAAAAGGAAGGAGTATTGCCAGGGCTCTCCTGCCCAGCAATGGGTAGTCCTTTTCCACTCCAATCCAAAATGCAGCCAAAGCCTTGGACTTAAACTGAAGCCTCCTTGTTGAATCAGAGGTGACATCAATGGCCGAAACAAAAATTGCTGTGTAATAATTATTTATTATTTTATTAAATAATATTAAGTCATTTTTGTAAGACTTTTTAATTTAACTCAATTTTAATGGTACTGAATTTAAAAATCACAAGCCAATAAAATAACCACGTTTATTGAAAGTAACACAATACAATTGGACAGAAAATATAGCCTATTAATATTAAATATCAATCAATATATTATTTTTATTCAGTTCTATGAAACAGAATCTGATATAACTTTTTTTTATAGTCCTACAAAGCTATTATTATCAGAGCACGTGAGCAGAGCATAGCGTCACGAGAGGGTGGCGTCATTTTACCACCGTTGTGCAGTACAGCTGTACTACAGCATGTTACATCACAATAGCGCCATTGCAAAAAGGAACAAGTATACATTTACATTTTCTGTCGGCGCGTTATTTGAGTGGACTTTGCTTTGCGCACATTTATAGAGCGGAATATTCAGCGGAGTGTCACGACGGCAGTGATGAGAGAGAGAGAGCGCGCGCTGAATACTGCCGGGCGGCGCGGCAGATATTTTCGGCTCATTGGACCGTTTTTCTCTTTTGAAATTTCGGTGCATCCCTATAAACATCGGCTGACTATATGTACACTAGCCATGCCGCGCCCCGCTTATCATAACTTGTCATGACCATTCTATATTGTGAATATAAGCTAAATGGTATGATAGACAGAACAATTTGAAATAGAACAAAGAAAACAGGCACAATCAATAAATTATGAATCTTTTACTTCCATTGTGTGAATAATCAATCAATAAAAAGTAACTGCAATCTGATTATGAGCATTATAAAGTGTAATATACTTTAATTACAAGTACTTGATTTTTGGAATCTGATTACGTAATCTATATTACATCAGTTACTACACCCAGCAAGGCATTTGAACTATAAACCATCATGTCTGGTCAAAATACGACTCCATAATTCATTATAACTTTTCTACCAGTGAAAAAGTCCTTCTCCTGTTGTCCCCTCATATTAAAATCCAACATATTTGCTTTGAATGGTTTTGGACTGTTTTTTTCTTCTTCTTGTAAACGGTGCTAGATTTGTGTATAATCCTCTCCTGATTCAGTTGGCATCAACTTTTTTCACTGGAGAAAGCAATATTTTGGATAGAGGAATGTTGTTCAATATGGAATGGAAGTTGATGGGACATGAACTTGCATTTATAGGTGGGCTTTCCCTTGAAGGTCTGTCTTTAGATTCAGACTCATGAAAAATGCGCCATAATGACATCACAGTCATCAGGACTGACCGTACAATAAACTCTGACGACTAACTTTGTTTTCCTGCTCCTAAAGGTCACAGTTTCCTCAATCTATGTCCAGCTGGATGCACTGAGAGCTATTCTATGTTATTCTTTCACCATGTGTCCATGTCACATACAAAATTTCTCTCAGGCCACTGAATCAGCCTTTCATTTGCCCAATGCTGTATGCTGATGTTGCATATTTTTCTCATGGTAATACTGGAGAATTGTAGAGTACAGTTTGATTATTTCAAGATGCCATTTGTCTGTTTTTATACTGACAAAGAGAGTTTGTGAGAAATTAATGAGGGCTGACAAGATACACTGGCCATCCACCAACTAAAGGTCATGTCTGGTAGGCTGTTGGGTTATTGATAATGAATAATTGATGGTGTATTGTTACGTGTGTTCCTGTTCACATGAATCATAACGTCTGAGGCAGGATGTGAGGTTTTATATCTGAATATGTACTGACATAATGAAATAAGGATTTAAAAATTATTATTATTATTATTTATTTATTTTTTTTTTAAGAAAGTGGTGTTCTGAAGAGTGCTGTTTTCCCGTGTAAAAGCAGCCATGATGCGGGAGTGTTGTGGGTGGAGTAGTAGTTTTTATTTATGTATTTATTTTGGTATGTTTTTAAAACTATTAAATTCACAAGAAAAAAGGTAAAAAAAAAATGTATTGTCTATCTGTAGGTCTATACAGTATATTTAATTTGCATTTATACCAACCTGTTATTAAAATCAGCTTTGTACTACAAAATGTACTGCTAACCAACATTATAATACAGGGCTTTCATACAATTATAAAAACTGAAATTACCATGAACCATGTGTCTAATAAATAAATGGTACAAACTGAGCACAGTTCTTACAAACACAAAAGACCATCAAAGTAACACGGTATTGAAAAACTGCAAAATTGAAAAATAAAGTGTGTCAGCTGTGCAACACAGATACGTTTTCTACGTTTATTTACGCTTTGATTTGAACAAAAACAGCGTATCCGTGGTGCGGCTGACACAGAACAGCGTACGCAGTTTGCGTCCAGGGGATACTCTCCAAAATGGCCCTACGGTGATGCAGAGGAGACAAATTGTTGAATAAACTTGTACACTGTACAACACTGTAAAAAAAATATTCCGTAAAACTTACGGTAAAAACCCGGCAGCTGTGGTTGCTGGAATTCTACTGTAAAATATACGGTAGCAACATTTTAGGTTTTACGGTTTTAACTTAAATTTACAGTTAAATACTGTAATTTCATTAACAGATATAATGTTAATCTACCAGTACTGAAAGTACTGAAATCTGTTTTGTACCTTTGAAATACACTGATAACCACCAAATGCAGGTGGTGATGAGAAAGTCACATGATGAACCAAAGCCCATCACAAGCAGCTTTTAAATAATAACATATATAGAAGGTGCACAGTGTGATTCACACAAACATTAAACACCATCATGGTGAGACTCATTAAACTGAAATATGCAATAAACATTAATTTAACAACATTAGATGTAACATACAACCCTAATAAACATAACTGATAAGAAAAACTAAGAAGAAACCTAGTTATTTCAAAGAAAAAACATGCAACGCAGGGAATTCTGGGAATGTCAATTTATGGTTTTTCCCTGTAAATTTTACATTCTTTTTCACTTCCAAAAATGGTATTTCACCATAAAATTGTCTGAAATGTCTATTACAGTTTTTCACCGTATATATTAGGGGAAGTTACCGTTAACCATTTAACAGGTTTTTACTGTAGCATTTTCAGTTTTTTACCGTTAAAATCATGGTAATATTTTACAGTGTACAAAAAGTATTCGCGTCGCTTCATAACATTCAGATTGAACCGCTGATGGCAGATGGACTATTTTGACGATGTCTTTCATACTTTTCTGTGATTTGACAGTGTTAATTACTTGGCAGTCAATGGGACAGTCACAAGCCTCGCGGTTTTCATCCAAAATATCTTAAATTGTGTTCCGAAGACGAACAAAGCTTTTACGGGTTTTGAACGACACGGGGGTAAGTGATTAATGACAAAATTTTCATTTTGGGGTGGAGTAACCCTTTAATTATATAGAATACATAGTAATTGTTAAGCACTGGGATCTGTAAAATGTTTGGTGTTTTTGAAATAAGTCTATTTGTTCAAAATTTTGTATTATTGTGAAATATATTTTAAAAGAACCATTACTTAAAAGAACTGCTTTCTATTTGAACGAAAGTTCAAAAGAACAGAATTTCTTAAGTAGTTTTTTTTTTTTTTAACATTATAAACATATTTGACACTTTTTGATCTATTTCATACATCCTATATTTATTTTTCTAAGAAAAATTTATTTGATTGGTAGTGTATGCTTGACTTAGCAACCACCGCTAATTGCTCTAACTGATTGGCCTGATTGGTCCCGTGTGAATGCTCTGGCTTCCTCTGAAAAAAAAGCTGAAATGCCTTAAATTTAAGAGTCCGATTTTAAAGATTTCCTGAACCGAGTGTCTATTCTGATCAGCGGTTACAGCCACACAGCTGACAGAATGAAGCGCTAATGGCAGGCCTGAGAACTCTCTTTTATGTCTTAATAAACCTCCCTCGCTCTCTTTCTCTCTTTTTCTCCTGCCACCAATGAGAGACAATGCTTTTTCTCGGTCTGAGATAGGAGGCTGCCCATAGAGGATTAGCTTCCTGTCAGTGGGTCTGTCTCTTAATGAGTGGGACTTCACATAACCTTCAAACTGGGCCGTGGAGCCGCCCAATGCCTGACAGCTCGGCCCATCTCCCCTTGCACCAATAAATGTCAAGCGCTGATCTCTCTCTCCATCTCTCCCATCGCCTTGCTCGGTCTTAACGGGGGTCCCATAAATCTAACTGGCCCTTTTCTCCCAGGTCTGAGTCGAGGCCTGAAAAATGACAGTTCCTCGGCGCTCATTTTTATTCTTTATTTCATCTCCTCCTGTCTATCCTCCCGACCTGTATTTAAAGCACTGATACAACGTCCGTTTGCCTATAGGGCTCGGGTGCGAAGAGAGTGACTTCATAACTCACCTTAGATTAACAGAGAGAACGACCACGGGAGAAAGAGAGGGAGAAGTAAAGAAATTGAATGGGTTATGGGGTTATTTGAAGGGCACCGCAGCGGCTTTGTCATTCTCAATGTGATCTTTGGCATCAATTTTTTATTACATAATACATCACTCCAATCAGGAGCAGGGGTTTGTTTGTGGTCGAGGGTGTTTACAAAGCACTGTAAAGGATTAGGGTTCGCTCTGTGTCTCTTCATTACGGACCAGGGGAGAGTTAAAGGGAGCGTCAGTGTGTCCCGGGGCAGAGCGCTATAAAGAGCGCAGGGCCTTACAGGCTCATCTGTGT
This sequence comes from Acrossocheilus fasciatus, assembly GCA_036784905.1. NCBI lineage: Eukaryota > Metazoa > Chordata > Actinopteri > Cypriniformes > Cyprinidae > Acrossocheilus > Acrossocheilus fasciatus. Next base: position 20,958,813 of record CM071961.1, on the reverse strand, counting down.
TTTGTACACATATGAAGACATACTTCACTGCCACTATGTTAAATTGTAAAATTTATTTTTGTGACAGCAGAATTCATGTTTATAGCTGTTAAGATTGCTTTGGAAAATAAAAATTCTTAAAAATGTAGCCTGTTTGTGTCTTATTTTATCCTGTTAACTCAAAATGCATATTGGTCTGTGTAGTGTTAAAAGAAACAAAACTGTAGTTCGAAATAGATTATTATCTATGTAATTATTTGTGCATATATACAGTATATATATATATATACAGTATATATATATATATATATATATATATATATATAATTATTTATTTATTTTATTCACTGGCAGCACATATCACCATAGCAATCGTAGTGGCTATATAATTTAAATGGCTATATAAAGTCTGAAATTAGTATTTCTTTCAATATAATTAAATTATATATATGTATGTATGTATGTATGTATATATACAGTACAGAGACTTGCTACCGCCAATATATCCACAACATGCTGCTGTGAACATGTAAGAAATACTGCTGCTGCAAATATAACATACATGAAATAACCCCCTATAGCATACACAAATCACCTCGTAGCAGATCTATACAGGTGGAGCTGGGGAAGGTGGAGGGTTTCTGAAGCACGCTGCGAACTGCTACAACAAGCACTAGTCATATATTTGAATGTTGAGCTGAGAGCTCATTGACTACCGATAAAGGAGATAACCAATCAGCTGTGCCATGTGATAATGAAGTCATTAGGTCAGATTGAGTTAGACCTATCAGATTGCACCATCTAGAGTTTCATGCCAGAACTCTGTGTATAAAAATCTAAAAAATAATTTAATTTTGACTTATTACAATTATATTTCTTTTTTGAAAGAAATTAATAAAATAATTTATTAATCTTTATAAAATCCTTAAAATCCTTCAGAGTTAGTAGAGCTCATTAGTGAGCGATTTCATTTTCATTTTCTTCAGAATTAGCCTAGGAACGTATTCCCTTACTGTAATGTCATTGAAGTGCAAAAAAAAGTTTGGAATTCACCCCAGGTAAAAATCAAGAGCAATTGAAAAATCAATTGACCACACAACCATTCTCTCACTCAAAAAATAAATAAATAAACACACACACACACACACACACACACACACACACACACACACACACACACACACACACACACACACACACACACACACACACACACACACACACACACACACACACACACACACACACACACACACACACACACACACACACACCTCATACCAACAAGAAATGTTTTATGTTTTACAAAAGAAGGATATTAGCTCCACAATCCACTGTGATGAACAAAGACATGGAAGAATGAGGAAGAGATGACCTGAGGAGAAAGAGAGGTAAAGTGGGAGGCAGTCAGTAAAATCGCAGTCAGTAAAATTTAAATTAATAATCAGGTAAATTCTAACAGAATAAGCAAGCACTAAATTCATGTCATGAAAGGACATTCAAAAACAACCTGGAGCGATCCACCCTGAGCATTTGGTAGACATCACAGGGTCATAATGGTTATTTTTCATTAAATTAAATGGCACAGCGAAGGTCCTGTCCACCCGCACAATTAGATGCTCACTTCAGACTTGTTTACGGTGTTATACTGAAAACACATTTATCAGTAATTGGCTGCTGCTCTTTGCTGGGGAGGCCAAGTTATAGATTTATCCCATGGCACTGCAAACAGTAAAGTAATTAGGACAAGAGCTCTTTAAAGGACCTGAGCTGTGTTGAACAGATTGAGCTCAAGTATGTGTTTAAAGCTGAAGCAACTGTTGGAATGCTGTAGAGTGGCTTTGCGTTCTCTTTAAGCAGTGACGCATGTGTTTGTAAGTGGTACATAAGTAGTCATACAGCTGTCACTTTTGTCCAAGATAAATTACAATACACTTAACACATGAAACGAACGCCCTGGAGAAACCTGTATTGCTTAAGGGCACATTGGCAATTGCTCATAATTTGTATTCGGCATGTATTAAAGGAATAATTCAGGCAAAAAAAATAAAATAAATCATTTACTCACAAAGTTGTTCCAAACCTGTATGAGTTTCTTTTTTCTGTTTTCTTTTTCCAACCAAACAATTGCTGGTCCCCATTGACTTCCATAATATATATATATATATATATATATATATATATATATATATATATATATATATATATATTAGTGGTGGGCATAGATTAATTTTTTTAATCTAGATTAATCTCACTGTAATCTTGGAATTAATCTAGATTAATCTAGATTAAAATGGCTCATTTGAATTCTGCCAAGTATCAGAATAAGTTCACTACTAGTAGTAAACAACTAGCAGTCATCAAGAAGCAAACATAATATGGTGGTAACTCGTGGTGTAGTGGTAATTAATAGGCTAATTAATTAAATTAAATTATGTAATTTAATACATAAATTTTATTATTTGTGTTGTGGAATCATCCTATGAAGATTAAAGGACTAATTACCGCTTTTTTTCCGTCATAAAAATAAAGGGGATTTAATATTGATAATAACAGTGAAGACATTGTATGATTATTCCTTAAAGATAAGGTTTTAATAGTTTTAGTAGTAGTAGCCTATTACGTTCTGCCCAATGTCTTCAAGTGAAACCGAACTTTTATTTTGACGGGTTGCCGTGAGGATAGTTTTTCTCAAATGAAACACTCTCAGAGCAGTTCTGGAGATGTTGTTCATGTATTTATGTCCTCATTTAGTGAGAGGACAGACGTTAATATCGCCGCAAGCGTCACGCGGGCTTCTGTATGAGTAGTGAACAAACCTGTGCGTCTGCGCCATACATTAACACAGAGACACACAGAAGTCATATTTAAATAGACGTTTTGCGGCTTAATATTTACAAATAGGAGTGGGAGTGTGCTCACTTGTGTGTGCGCTTACGTGTGTGTGTGTGTGTGTGTGTGTGCGAACCGGGGCGGAACTCAGCTGTGCTCGCGATACAGAGAGCGCGACCATGTAACGTAGAGACAAAAATGATTTGCCGTCGTGTAAATAAGATAAATAACATAAGGTTTGATGTGGTAATTTCACAGTAGGCATACACACAGGTTCGAAGACTCGTTCTCGTCCCCTACAGTGCAATTCGGCTAGGTATACATCCGCGCTAAAATATCAAGGTGAAAGTCATCATAGCTTGCGCAGTATAGACCCAGCTCCCAACCCAACTTTGAGAATAGATTAACGGCGATATTTTTTTTTATCGCCCGATAAGAGTCTCACGTTAACGCAGCACGTTAACGCCGATAACGGCCCACCACTAATATATATATATTTAATTCTATGTAAGTCAACGGCTAATAGCAACTGTGTGGTTATCAACATTCTTCATATCTTCTTTTATGTTCAACAGAAGAAAGAAACTCCTACACGTTTGGAAAAACGTGTGGGTGAGTAAATGCTGACTAATGGTTCATTTTTGGGTGAACTATCTGTTTAAAATGCCCCATATATGTTTGTACATTTATGAATTTCTAAATTTACATGTATGCATTTGGCAGACATTTTATGCTAAACAACTTACAGGTATATATTTCAAGAATTCTCAGGGAATCAAACCATAATAAGCTCTACAGTTTAAAGAGTTATTGAAATGAGATTATTATTATTATTATTTATTTATTTAAGTGCCCCTATATGGGTTATGAAAGGTTCATATTTTGGTTTTGGGAGTCTCCAACAACAGGTTGACATGCATGCAAGGTCAAAAAACACTTTCATTGTCATATAATATGCATTTATTTTTACCTTATTTGCTCAACGATTAATTTTTCCAAATCCCTCCTTTACTTGACACTAATCTGCGGTCTCATTTTCATTTCATCTTGCTTGCAATGCCTGATAAAGCAGCATTTGTGAGGACAGTGTTGCTTTGTGTACAGCGTTACCGGGGAAACCGCTATTTTTACCGCTCCAAAAGCGGCACCTAGTGGCAAAGAATGAATTTGCATTTTCATTCAGACCAACTGAAAAGACCAACAAGTGGGCGGGCAATATGCTAATGTTTCATGATGACTTCAACATTAGACGGCTTAGCATTCGTTTTAAAAACAACTCTTTCTTTTGAGAGACAAAAACTTTATATAAGGTGCACTTTCAGATTTAAAACTTGGCAGGATGTTTTCATTCACTTAGAGCTGTGTTACACACTGCATGAAAGGTAATTTTCAAATATTTTTATTTAAATAATGCTTATCTTTTAATATTTTCTTTTTATTTTCTAATC
>CM071961.1:20902054-20952054 GCA_036784905.1 Acrossocheilus fasciatus | reverse complement strand
GTATCTAATTTAGATTTTTTGTCATAATGACTTAGTATCTCATAGTTTCAACTTTTTATATTATTTTATTATTATGACTTAGTATCTCCTAATTGTGCTTTTTGTCATAATTATGACATATCTCATAACTTTGAGTTTTTATGTTAGTATTGTGACTTAGTATCTCACAAATTAGCTTTTTATGTCATAATTATGATGTAGTATCTCATAATTTCAAATTTTATTTCATTATTTTGTATCTTCTAATTTCAATTTTTTTTAATCATAATTATTATTTAGTATATCATAGTTTTTACTTTACTTTGAGTTTTTATGTTAGTATTATCACTTAGTATCTCCTAATTTTGCTTTTTATGTCTTAATTACAACATAGTATCTCATAATTTCAACCTTTTATGCCAATATTGTGACTCAGTATCTTATCATTTCTTCTATAATTTAATTTTTTTTATATATATATATATTTTTTTTTTATAATTATGACTTATGTCATGACTTATGTCATAATTAAGATTTACCAAACCATGTTTTTTTTTTTTTATGTGACAGAAAAGGGCTTCCATATGATTCATTCAAATAAATAAATGCACAATAAATGAAATGATAATAAAATATAAATACATTAAAATAAGGCAGCACAAAATAAATAATACAACAATAATAAAGTAATAGAATAAAAAGCTAAAAACTGGCAAATGGTCAGCAACTGATTTATGACAAAATAAAGAAAAAGTAAACCAACTTATTTTAAGTTGAGGGGACCTTGAGTTCAACAGATTAATGGTCTCCATTCTGAGTTCACACTTCCCAATCAGAGAACACATTGGGCTTCACCCTCTTGATTTTTTCCTGTGAGAAGGGGACAAGATTGGTGATGACAGGCCTAGTGAGGGGGAAGAGATGTCAGAGGGGTGCAAGTGACAGGCCTAATGCTGTCAGGTAGCGCTCTCTGCCTGTGTGCCCTCGGGATATGCATGCTGCTCCATGATGCTAGTAGAATTTAATCTGTGTTGATAGTATAACGACATCTGCAGGTCTGATTGTGCAGGAGAGATTTTCAGATGATGGTATTATAAAGTGTAAGTAGGAGAAGGCCAAACTGGAGGGCAAAAGTGGTGTGGTAAAGAAGTGGGGTGATATTCACTACGTCAGGGGAAAGAACCTGAACAGCACCAATAACAAAACTCATAGGTGTGCCTCAGGTGCAACTTCAATGTCTTGGAGTCCTACCTAGGTAACAGGTCGTAACTAGTCAGCTGGAAATACTGACTCACTTCAGCCTGTACTCTCAACACTGGGGTGCCACAAGGTTCAGTGTTTGGACCCCTACAACATTGCACTGTCACATAGGCATTGACTAGAAATATAGATGTAAATTTAAATGCAAAATTACTGTTATATGAATTTTAATTATGCAGATATTTTTCTCTTTTACTTTAAGAGTAGGGGTATGTTTATACCAGAAAACCACTTTAATATATATTCAATGAATATGCAATGTTGGGCAAACTACTTACACAAATCAAGACAAATTTAGCTCTGTTTAAGCAACTTCATTTTTTTTTTTTTAAATACAAAAAATACAAACAAGTGGTATTGATGGTATATTTTGTCACATTTTTTCAGCGTCTATTTTTAGTTGTAAAGGTCAATCAATTTTCATTGTTTAATCAACATTCACTATTTCGTTTCGTTAATCGCAACGTTATTGGGTCGAAAATAAAACATCCATTCAACATTGAAATAAGGTTGACTCAACATGTACCACAGACCCATTCAGTTGAAATCATAACGTTTCCTCAATGTTGAAACTTGGTTGGAAAAATCAGAGCTGCTAGTTCTGCACATGCACATCATTTGGATGGCAATGGCTGTCTGCCACCGTACGCTGAGGTGAAGATATAAGCAAAAATATCTTTTAATTCATACTTTTTGCACATTTAATGTAAAATGTATTTTAAAACAACTTTTTAGATCCATAAGTTTTTAATTGGCTTTCTTGTACTGTAAGTATTTTGAAACTCTTTTGGGTGGAAGAGTTATTTAAACTGCAATTTCAAGATTCAGACTAAATTGCAAACTGATTCAGATTGCTTTGTTCAATTCATTGAACAGAATTGACTCAAAACAGTGAGTCATTTGCGAATCGGACATCTCTGGGTTGGAATTCTCACCAGCTGGCAGAGAATACACACATTTGCCATCTTATTACTAAAAAATTGCCAAGGAAAATCTAATGTTGTAATGTTTGTCAGTGTTACTGTCAATCAATAAAATAACTTAGCGAATGAATTCCATGCTTTAATAACTAGCAACAGGCTGCCATTGGCACACACTGTAAATAAGTAAACAATCTGACAGCAAACAGAAAGGTGAACATGTCACAAGGTGTATTTAAGGAGACGACCTGTTTGTCCTTGAGAACCTGCACCGCTCGACGTGATTTATTGTGCGATACTGTTGTGCTTTTCAATATTGTTCAAAAGCAAGGCACTGATTACCTCTCTGAGTTCCTCTGTGGTCTCCTGTCAGCCCTTCACTCACCACCCCTGCGGGCTAAGGCCTCTTTAATTGGTTTTGAAAGGATTGTGCACCCTTTCATCAACGATATACTTCGTAATGTTGAGGGCTGGAGTGCTTAAATTCAGCTAACTCGGTTCTGAGAGAGATTCAAAATGCTCCCAGTGTAGAAATTACAGAAGGAAAAGAGAAACCGACAGCAAGCAGAAATGACAGAGATAACATTAATTAAATAAACGTGATCTAGCTTCAAAGAAACGTTAATTTGAGCAAAATACGCCTCACAAAATTTGCTGTTTTCCCTAATTTTATATCTCTTGTTTACAGGCAAAGCATTGTCTATTCCTCCAGGCGCAGATCAACAGATTCTGCAGTTTTATAAAAGGTTTGTGTGGGTTCCAGTGTGACATTATTTAATACTGTGTCTCTCAGTCTACAGTAATGGTTCAGTAAATGTGAAAAATCTCTGCAATATTCTGGGCTGTAATGGAGTACCTTTCTTCTTTCAGCTACTTAAACTTCTCACACCTGAGAGCGACCATTTCAGTCTTTCACTCAAGAGACTGTCCAATCTCTTCCATGAACTCTCATCGCTGCTGTACTAGTGTTAACCTCATATTTTACCTTTAGTCAACCCTGAATATTGAGTATATGGGTTACATTTTTGACCACCAGTATTTATGTGAGAAGTCACAACATTTTTATTAATAATAATAATAACCAAAAATAATACTAGGTTGAGAAAACAGAGAAAATAAAAAATATAATTGTTTTTGTAGGCCTATGCTTCAAAAAATGTTATGAAAAAAATATTAGTTATGATCGTGAAGAAAATGAAAACCATTAAAAATATGTACTTTAATTCATTTTTAGACATCTAATCAAAATGTTGCACGGACTGTACTAAAAAACACTTGCAAACAGTTCCCTCTTCTGGTGACGGAGCTCCACTGCAGCAGACAGAGACTGATGGCATCAGCCAGAAGGACTTCAGTGATGAGTGCAAGACATCCATGATGGATGGCTGCACCCACCGGAGCATATTGCTGCCCTTAGAGAGAAAATGTCTGTGCAGAACACTGAGCCTAACACCATTGAGAACTGCTATATTTGTCTCCAAACATTGTGCTAAGAACAGCATATGAAATGTCACCCTCATCCGTATTGAATAAGGAGGAAAATACAGAGCTGGAGCACAAAACTCAAGCAAAGAATAAAACAGAATACAGAGTTACACAACATAGCAACAACTTTAGAACTATAAGTTGTATTTTTAAACTACTGAATTCTTATGCAGTTAATGTATAATGGAAGCCAGCTTAAAAAAAAATCCATGATAAGTGGTTTCCTTTTTTGTATTTCCTAAAATAAGACATATTTAAGTTTTTGCTTTTGCTAGAGGGCGGGACATTCTCCTTCTATAGAGCATTTGATTGGACAGAGGAGGGAAAAAAACATATGCTCGCCAGTATCTGCATTTATTTGATCAGAAGTATAGTAATATTGTGATATTTTAAAATGTAATTTATTCCTTTAATTTTCAGCATCATTACTCCAGTCTTCAGTGTCACATGATCCTTCACAAATCTTTATAATAATCTGATTTGCTGCTCAAGAAACATTCCAAACGTTTGAAAAAGTTGATGTATTTCTTTCAGAACTCTTCAAAACTTCAAAAGAACAGCATTTATTTGAAACAGAATGATTTTACAGTATATCAACATAAAAGTCTTTCTTTTGAGCAATTGAATGTGTCCCTCCTAAATAAAAGTATTAATTTCTTAAAATAAAATAAAGAAATCATCAGTAGTCCTGGGTCATGTTCCCGGGAATGTGTATGTTGGTTAAAAGCTTATTTTGTCAATTTTAAGGAAATTACATATGCTCTCAAATCTAATAAACATCATTAAAAGCCACAAAAGTCAATATAAAAATCTGCATATGAAAAAGTATGAACTTGTTTCCGTGCTAGTACACAGTACAGTTAGCAGATGAGCGCTGGGTGCACAGGAAGTCACTGGTGATCTCTTTGTATCCTGGAGCTTCAGTAAGGCCGCTTCCTGCACACAGACAATAAACCTCAGGAGCTGGTTTTGGCTTTACATTAATGGCATTTCAATCAAATTCACTCTGCTGTTTTGTCCAATTTTACCTTCCATTAAGTTGTAGAGGTTACAGTAGTTGGTGCCGTGATCTGTGACAGCATACCAGGTCTCTGACACTGACATGGCCTGGGGAACAAGTTTAAATAGGTTATTTGCTTGGTCAAAAGTGATATTCTTATATAAATTAAGTCACATTTAGGTGATTGTTTGTATAAACACTTACAGATACATGGCAGTGTGTGAAAAATCCATAGGAGACGAGTCTGAAGTTGATGTCATCAACGTATTTCTTTACTGGAGTTGTGTGTTTGGCTGATATGAAGTGCACAGATGCAGACTGCAACTACAAGAGAAAGAGAAAGAGAAAGAGAAAGAGAAAGAGAAAGAGCAAAATATTCATATAATTGACACTGATGATACATAAACGCATCTTGTTACAACTCACACACCTTGTAGAGGCATTTCTCTCCTCCAGTGGCACAGGATGAGACTGTCCTCCACTTTTTAATTTGTGTGACCAGAGCTTCATACACACTCCTGCAAGGGAGACTGAAATACCTGGGAAAAGCCAAACACAATTCAAGAAGTTCTCAATCAACCGTTATAGCTAAAACTATATACAATATATGCTGCCATCTAGTGGAAACCGAAGCTATTGCACTGACTACTTAAAAACCGCCTTTTCCCAAACTCCATATCTACTTTAGAAATCTTTACAATACAATAAAACTATCAAATTGAACTATGTATTTTCTCCAAAATCTAAATTTTAATTAATTAATGTATAATACTTAGAAATTAAATACATTAAACATTGTATAAACATTATAATCAAATATAAATATTTTAAATAATCAAAGAAAAATAGTGATTAAACAACTAAATTCTGAATGGAGATGTACTTATACAAACAAATCAGTTTAAACTTTCATAACTTTCAGGTTCACTAATCAAAACCTCATAATTTTTAATAAATCAGTCATGTGTTAGTATCATGTGTACTATTATAGCTTATTAATATTTGAATTAGTTTTATATTTTACTTTTTTATTTTAAATTATAGTTTTTCTCATGTTTATTATAAAAAAATTATATAGATATATATATAAAATTTAAATAGTTTTTATTAATTTTATTTCGGTTTAAATTTTCTTTTTTATATATTTTAAATATTTTATTTTAAGTAACAAAATGTTTTTATATGGTTTTTGATTTAGTTTTACTTAACTATAATAACCCTGTAACAAATAAGCACTAGCACAAGCACTAAATAAATTTAAACAAATACATTTACATTTATAAACCTTTTATAATAACAATATAAACAAATACACTTGCATTATTTAAGTTTCTTCTCAAACATAACTTTAAATTCTGTATGCAAATTTAATGCTAAATATTTCATATTCTTCAATGCATTTTTTTTTTTTAAATAAAAAAGTAACACAAAGGAGTACTTTACCACTCGACTTTGCACTGTGCATGAAGAGGTCCAGCGGAGCAGAACTGAGATGTTCCTAATGTCACAATACCAATAAAGAGCAAGAAATGCATGATTATTCTCAGTCTAGTAGCTGCAACTAGTTCAATCAGAGCTGAAAGATTTCCAGAGGTCTTTACAGGACAGAAACAGAATCATAGGATGGTCATGAGTGAGGCTGCAAGGGAAATTGACAAATTTAATTAGACCATCAACTGAACTCTCAAAAAAGAAACAGGCCTACAGGGTGTGTGAACGCTGAGCTCAGTGTGAAGTAAGAATGATTACGTTTTTAAAGTGAGTTTTCAGATGTAGAATTAAAGTCACTCTTTCCCTGATGTCCTTTTCCCCCCCGAGGACAAAAATTACTCATATTCATAACAGTCCTATTAAAATTGAGGATCAGAAACTAGAACAAACATCAGGGATTTGGAAAAAAACAAAGCTGGTGAATTTTTTGTAGGACAGTCTGGACAAGACAGATAAGGAAGAAACATCCAAACAGGAAAATCATCATTTACTCATGTTGCTCCAAAACTGTATGACCAACTTTCATTTGTGACCTTGGACCACAAAACCAGTTTTAAGTCGCTGAGATATATTTGTAGCAATATCCAAAAACACACTGCATGGGTCAAAATGATTGATTTTTCTTTTATGTCAAAAATCATTAGGACATTAAGTAAAGATCATGTTCCATGAATATATTTAGTAAATTTCCTACTGTAAATACATCAAAACTTATTTTTTGATTAGTAATATGCATTGCTAAAAACTTTAAATGCGATTTTCTCAATATTTAGATTTTTTTGCAACCTCAGTTTCCAGATTTTCAAATAGTTGTATCTCAGCCAAATATTGTCCTATCCTAACAAACCATACATCAATGGAAAGATGGTTTATTCAACTTTCAGATGATGTATTAACCTCAATTTCGAAAAATTGACCCTTTTTGGTTTGTGGTCCAGGGTCACATTTATGGAGCACACATCAATGTTCTTCAAAATATCTTTTGTAGATGTGCAGATACAACAGATTCTACATTTTTGGAAGATTTTAGTGCATTTTTACACAGTTTAAAGTGCTCATATTAAGGGTTATGAAAGGTTCATATTTTGGTTTTGGAAGTCCCCAACAACAGGTTGACATGCATGCAAGGTCAAAAAAACACTTTCATTGTCTTTATAACATGCATTTATTTTTACCTTTTTTTTAATTTGCTCAACGACTCCCAAACGATTCGCTCAACGATTAATTTTTCCAAAGCCCTCCTTTGCTTGACGCTAATCTGCGGTGATTGGTCCGATGGGTCTCATTTTCATTTCATCTTGCTTGTAATGCCTGATAAAGCAGCGTTTATGAGGACAGTGCTGCTTTGTGTGCAGCGTTACCAGAGAAATGCAAAAACTTTACACACGGTGCACTTTCAGATTTAAAACTTGGCAGGATGTTTTCATTCACTTAGAGCTATGTTACACACTGCATGAAAGGTCATTTTCAAAAATCCATAATAGGTCCAAATCCACTTTAATAATCACTACCACAGCCTCAAACCAAAGCAAAGCACAAACTGTACACTAACATCCTCCTAACATCTTCAGCAAGTCATATGATATTCCTCTGACCTCCATTCACACTCCTCCAGGATGTTCTGCAGCTTTACCCGTCTCACAGTAAGTGACTTTCACCATTGTGGTCAGGAACAACATGCTGTATCTGCAGGCCTGAAGCTGCTGAAGAAGAAGACGGGTAAACAGCAGTGTGAACTCATCGGAGGACTGGAGGAAAGAGCGAAGACGCTATTTTTGGAGATATTGACACGTTTGTCGTCAGCATGCTCTTCCTGCTGGCTCTCTCTCAGTCCACACTCCTGCCAAAGATATAGGGCCTTAAGGTATCACAGATTTTGACACAAAAGTCAAGCAGTAAATGACAGTCTATTTGTATTGTCCCTAATTTATCTATCTTTTAAATTAAACCCTTTCTGTGTACCAGCATTGAGATATGGTGGAATGTATCATTATTATCAGGTTTTTCCAGTAATCTGTTGTACAGCCCATAATTGCAGGGTTTTTAATTTTAATGAATTGTTTCAATCCCTCTCGTGTGAAAGTGTCATCAGTGTTTGGCTGAAAAGGTTTTGTCACAGTGCATTGCTCTTTCATGTGCAATTCACCAGAAATCAGAAAACAAACTTAACTGAATTAAAAACAACAACAACATTACTATTATTTTTTTCTAAATAACTATTTTGTTTATTTTATATTGCTTGTAATTGACAAATTCCTTAGGTATTTTATGAAACGTAGCCTATATTAAAACGGGCACAAAACTAGTTTATTTCCCCAAATGCATATTAAATATTTAAATATTGTCAAACTAACAATGTTATGAGAAGACGTTGAAGAATTCTTTATCACATTATAACAAAAATTTTCTGTGGGGTCGCTATCATATCACTAGTGCATATTTAATATGATATTGCATAATTTGCATATTTAAGGTTTAAATAAAGAGTAGCTTATTTTATGTGCATTAACACTATTGTAAAAGCTTCTAATAGTTTCATTTTCATATAAGTAAATTAACATAGTCTTTTTACCTGTACTACATCTTCAAAATCAGCATCCTGGCCTATATAAACATCTTTTAAACATGTCTTGCTCAGTGATGGTGCTTATTATTACCTATAATATAGAGTCACCAGCCTAGATCAACCCAGAGATGCATCCTGCTGCAGAGAGCTGTCTTCACACAGCAGCCCAGAGGCATGCTGCAGCACTCCAACATGTAAGAGCATAGAAACAGAATAAACAAGAACGGCAGATTATCATGAAGCGTTGTTTATGATGACTGGAAGGTATAGCGGCTCGGGAGTTATTAATAAATTGTCAAAACCGAACCGGTCGAATTAATAATTCCGCTACTTAATTTCATAACTGGGTATGTTTAACACAATGTTTGTTAAACAATATCAGTTTATTTTTTAGGATTAAATGATTGTTCATGACTCCACTTGTCACGTGGGAACTGTTGTTTTTCTCAGCGCAGTTCAGGATGAACCAACCACGTTCGTTAGTGATTAATTAATGAGGGCTTCGCAAAATCGTATATTAAAGATTATTGGGACTTATTTACATTTGTATGTCAGGGTCAATACCAACGAATTTTATAGATTAAAAAGATTACGCTGTTACGTGCACAAATATTTCCAGCGTTCTAACATTTTAAATTAGACTCAATGAAGAATTGACCTTTTGAGCCTCCGCGCGCCCCCCAGAGGAACACACCAGCTAGTGTTTAGTAGCAGCTGCCGCCCAATGAAGAGATTCGCCGTTTCTCCTTGTGGGTCAGTGCAAATCAAACGGACAGAGGGCGGGGAAACAGTCACCGGTGAGGGATATACACATCTCATATGATCTGTTTGCTCGATGGTGCCACGGCAGATTCCATTACAGGTAATGTTATAACCTTGAGATGTTTTTCGCAATTACATATACATCGGGTGCGTCATGCTCTATTCTGCCATCATCATGCGTGATTTACACAGCAACCTGCCCCTGATATTATATAAATATATAGGCTAGATGTTGTTTCTGTTCTTCTTTGATGAATAAAGGATGATATATGATATGTATCGTATTAATACGAGCAAACAATCACCTTTGGTACTCTAACAGGTCACTCAGCTTGTCTGAGATTTCAAAGTCAGGGCATTAAAGAATACATACTGTAATTTGATTCCACATTCTATTCTATTCTATTCTATTCTATTCTATTCTATTCTATTCTATTCTATTCTATTCTATTCTATTCTATTCTGTATTCATTCTTGGGATACCTTTTTTACATTTTAAAATAGGTTTTTATGAGGAAACCCTGCATGCATCCAACCTGTGGATCTTAATATATATATATATATATTATTATTTTTTTTTTTTAAATAATGAAGCTGTTAAATGTAATCTTATTATTGTTTATATAGTTAATATTGAATTATTATTGGTATTTTTTATTAAAATTATTATTATTATTTACATTGTTATTTTAATAACAATTATGCATATTTCCCACCCAATTCTAAGTAATATAATGCGTCCAGATAGTTTACTTGCGAGTTTAAATTGTCATTATTCTCAATAATGATTGTCATTAGACTCTCATTAGTGTAATACAATAATGAAAATCATGCTATCCGGACACATTTCTACAAAATAAAAGACAAGATATATATATATATATATATATATATATATATATATATATATATACATACACACATACACACACACACACACACACACACACACACACGTGTGTGTATATATATATATATATATATATATATATATATATATATATATATAGATAGATAGATAGATAGATACAGTAATTGAAATAAGTATTTTTTAAATCATAGTAGTATTTGTTGTACTGTCTTTTTTTTCTTAGTTTTTAAAAATATGGCCGGAAAGGATGTTTCCAGTGATATTTCATCTCAAAATTAAATATATCAAATATATTTGTCTTTTTATTGTGGGGTGAAATATTACTTCTTGACAAGTTTAAAGAGATTGTCTTTTAACTGAATTGCACAAATTAGGCATCTGATTCTGAGATCTCTTTTAACAAAGTATTATTCCATTAGTGTCTTAAGATCCAGTACGAGGTGCTTCGGGCCTGAAAATGGACTCTATTTCCCTGCTGGGCAGCAGCCCGGCCAGCACCAAAGTCTGCTTCCTACCAAACGGGCTGAAGAACGGGTCCAAAGAGGGATCGGGCAAGCCCACGGTCGCCATCATCGGTTCAGGAGACTTCTCCAAAAGCCTGACCCTGCGGCTGCTCCGCAGCGGCTTTCATGTGGTGGTGGGGAGCCGTCAGCCCAAGAGAGCGGCCGAGTCGTTCCCGCACGTGGTAGATGTGACCCATCACGAGGACGCAGTGGGGAAGGCCAACATCGTGTTCCTGGCCATTCGCCGAGAGCACTATTCCTCCCTCTGGGACATCAAACACCTGCTGGCTGGAAAAATACTGGTGGATGTCAGCAACAACAGACGGGTCAACCAGTATCCAGAATCAAATGCCGAATACCTGGCCTCCCTATTCCCAGATTCCATTGTGGTCAAAGGCTTCAATGTGATCTCGTCCTGGGCCATGCAGTCAGGCCCCAGAGACTCCAGTCGACAGGTACGTTCACTGAAGAAATTCAGTGTACTTCCATAGCCACAAGACTCAGGAAACATGCTGAGCCAAATAATCTCACTTACCAAGCTGGGCCAATTAAAACACACAGCTCAAAACGTTTCTGTTCAGATCTTTTGGTAGAGCTTCAGAACAGTCTGTGCAAGGTGTATCTGAACCCAGACACAGTGTCCCGACCTGGACTCATTCACAGTCTATATAGTACCAGTGGTATATTATTTCTGTACTATAATATTTATTAATATTTTGAAATTGTTTTTTTTATGTTTTCATTTTTCATTTTATAACTGTTTATTATAGTTTTATTTAGAATATTTTAGTACTTAAACATATTTATTAATATTTTGAAGTAGCTTAATTATTATTATTTCTTTCATTTTTTTGTTTTTATTAGTTCTGTTATGTGCCTTTGTAATTATTACTATAAATATTTCTGTTCAGCTTTATTTATTTTTTTCAGTTTTATGTTTAGCAATTTTAATGCTTATTTATTACTTATAAACTTATAAAGTTACTTTCAGTTTTATTTTCAGTTTTCAGTTTTAGTTTGATCAATTCTGCTATGTGCTTTGGTAATTTTAGTTATTTTGTAAAAAGTATTTCTGTTCAGCTTTAATTTATTTTTATTTCAGTTTTATTTTTAGTAATTTTAGTACTTAAACTTATTTATTAATATTTTCGAAGTGGCTTTAATTTTTATGTTTTTATTTTTCATTTATAGTTTTAGTAATTCTGTTATGTGCTTTTGTAATCATGTAAGGTTCCAAGCGGAATCCAGCAGCCTGGTCAAAGGTTTAATGCGTATTTGGTCTTTTACTTGCGCTTCTGAATTTATCAGGACTTAATTTCAATTTGAGTCTAGCTCCGTGTTCAATTTCAAGTGATCATTAAATTTAGACTGTACTTCTAATTAAAAACTGATCACAAATATGTTTTGTTTCACTTAGTTGACAAGGCAATATTTCTTATTTTAATTTTAGTTTTTCATCTAATATTTACATCTAATATTTATGACTTCATTTCATTTAATGAAAAATATTTTTAAATAGTTTTAGTTTTACTAAAGAACACATATATACATTGTTTTACAGCTCTATAAAATAAAATAAAATATTTCAGACCCTGCTGTGTTCAACAGTGTGCTACATTCTGTGGGTCAAAAACAAAATCTAGCCCTCGGTATGCAAATGACACTCCTGACTCAGTGTCCAAGGAATGAAGATCATGATGAGGAAGATGATTATGTCTCCTCGTATTAGAAATCACCCATGGCTCTTCCAGCCAGCAGTGAAAGTAAATGCCTTACTTTCTGTGAGCAGCTGGTTAGAATGATGAACAGATGAGCTGTCCTCTTTGGAAACTCTGTGAGCTGTAAGAGAAAAAGATTTTATTAACACAATGAAAGATCCATTACAGCCATGCCATAAACTTGCTTTTATCTCACAGTCTAATTTTGAAACCTTATAAACTCAGTGAATTAATTCCACTCTAGTTTTGGGCTCTAGGGAATTGCTCCTACTGTAAACGATCATGCATATATATATATATATATATATATATATATATATATATATATAGTGGGATCCAAATCGAGACCACATCGAAAATCTGGCATTCACGACCTAATTTAAACCTGGAACTGGCCAACAATGATTTGGTCACCAATATATCAGCCTAATTGCTGCTGTGAATGATGAAGGTTTTGAAAGGAGCTGATTGCTTGTAATCTCTTTCTACAGGTCTATATTTGCAGTAATTCAGTGGATGCTCGACAGCAGCTCATTGAAATGGCCCGTCAGCTCACTTTCATCCCTGTGGACATGGGTGCGCTCTCCTCTGCCAAAGAGATCGAGAATATGCCACTGCATCTCTTCACCGCCTGGAAAGGACCTGTTCTGACCGCGGTCGCCTTGTCCATCTTCTTTTTCGCTTACTCCTTTGTGCGGGACATTATCCATCCTTACATGAAGACCAGACAGAGTTTTTTCTACAAGATTCCTCTGGAAATAGTGAACAGGACGCTGCCTGTAGTGGCTATCGTTCTGCTAGCGCTGGTGTATTTAGCAGGACAGCTTGCTGCTGTGTACCAGCTCATCTACGGGACGAAGTACCGCCGCTTCCCGCCCTGGCTGGAGGGCTGGCTGGAGAGCCGCAAACAGCTGGGCTTGCTGAGCTTCTTCTTTGGCTGCATTCACGTGCTGTACAGCCTCTGTCTGCCCATGAGACGCTCAGAGAGATACCTGATGCTCAACATGGCCTATCAGCAGGTCTGTGTGTGTTCTACACCAGTGACATCCAGCAGGTCCACTGTGGTGGAAGTGTTTTTTGTTTTGTCTTGTTCAACCTTTTATTCTGGACTTTACATTTTGAGGGTGTGGCTAATGTTACAACAATAATAATAATAGTTAATACAATATAAAAAATATATGAATACATACATAAATAAATACATAAAGATACAATGATATCAATAGTTATTTTTCAATTATTTTATTATTCATTGTAATTGTAATAATCATTGTCATCATATTGCCATAATAATCATAAAAGTAAATACATAATGGCATATAGAGATTAATTGAGTATTAATACTAAACATAATTAATAACAATGATACTAATCATCATATGTAAATAAATATATAGATCCACAATAATAATAATAACAATAATAATTAATAAAATAAAAATAAACATATAAATACATACATACATAAATACATAGAGATACAATGATATTAAAAGAAACATTATTATTATTATTATCATTGTTAATTCATTATAATCATCATAAATAATAATCATAAAAAGTAAATAAACACATACATAAATACATGTAGAGATTAATACTAAGCATAATTAATAATCATTGTTAATTAATAACGATGATAATTATCATATGTAAATAAATATATAGATAAATACATACATACTGATACAAAAACATTTTTTGATTATATAAGCATTGTATCAACCTATCATCCACAGTAGTAGTTGAAATAATAATAATAACAATAACAACAACAATAATAATAATAATAATGATGATGAAAATATGTTTCCCAGGCTTTATATATTTGTTATGCACCAAACCCTATAAAACTTATAAAATTTTATAAATAAGTGTACATTTAAAATAATTATGTATGTAAAATAGATGTTTAATATACATCTAAATAATTTCATATTTACATTTATATTAGTATAAGTATATAGTATAGTAGCATGAATGTAAAATACTTTAGTCAAATAAAATAAATATTTAAATAAATAAAAAAATCTCCTACTAACAGATCTTATTTTTTCTTTCTCTGTAGGTGCATGCCAACATAGAGAACTCATGGAACGAAGAGGAAGTTTGGAGAGTGGAGATGTACGTTTCCTTTGGAATCATGGGATTGGGGCTCCTCTCTCTATTAGCTGTCACTTCCATTCCATCGGTGCACAATGCACTCAACTGGCGAGAGTTTAGCTTTATCCAGGTAAGACAATCTCCATCCTCCAATCTTGCAGCTTCAGTGTTCTATTGGTCCTCAGACAAATAAGATGTCAAACGGGCATCTATATCCTGTCAGTCCACTCTAGGTTACATCGCCCTGCTCATTTCCACGTTCCACGCTCTGCTCTTCGGCTGGCAGCGGGCGTTTCTGGAGGAGTCTTATCGCTTCTACATGCCGCCCAATTTTGTCCTGGCCCTAGTTCTGCCCGTCACGGTGGTAATCGGAAAAGTGGTGTTGCTGCTTCCCTGTGTGAGCCGGAAGCTGAAGCGGATCAGGCGTGGATTAGACTCCAATCAGAGCCGCACCAACCACGAGAGACCAGCTGCCCACGTTTCACCTGAGAGGGTCACCATCATGTAACTGCACCGCAGTTTTTAATGTCACGGTAACGGTAAACTCTCAGCTTTTTGTTTCTAATCATGCATACAGCCTATCTATAAGTTGACATTTCAGCTGCTTTATTGGACTCAAAGATTTATTTGTAGTTAGTATTTGGTTCCAGTCCTGTTTTCTTCAATGAACAGGAGTTGAGTTAGAACTGCAATGGTCATGTGACCTCATTGACCCCTTCAAAGGAGGATCTCATGTGACTGCATGACCTGTGTCTCTTTTGTATACCAAATCTTATTAAAAATAATGTTATTTATGCACACTCTGCTGTTCAAAAATTTGGGATCAGTAAGATGTTTTTGAATGTGTACTGTTTTAATTCTCACCAAGGCTGCTTTTGTTTGATAAAAAAAAAAAAGTACCATTGTGAAATATTATTTCAACTTAAAATAAGTGTTTTATATTTAAATATGTTTTAAAATGTAATTTATTCCTGTCATGCAAAGCTGAATCTTCAGTGTCACATGATCCTAATGCATCCTTGATGAATAACATATAAAACATTTTTCAAAAGTAAAATCTTTCTTACCCCAAACATTTGAACACATATAAATGTGCCGTTTGATTAAATCTCATGCCAAAACTCTGGCTTATGTCTTTACGTCAACATGAAAAATTGTCTTTGCAATCTTTCATCAACACGTAACTTTATCCACACAGGAAATGGGTAAAGGTTATGGCCAAAATAACACATAACTATTGTTTTTGGGGAACTAAAAGCATTACCCTTGTGATCAAAATGCTCCTAACTTTCATATCCCGGGCTTCATTCTGGTACAGAAACTCCCTCTTTTCTCTTTCCCAATGGAACTCCCTGAAGTTCTGCCCTGTTTCACTGAGAAATATATCACAGAAGTTAAATGGGTTGTGAATGTCATTTCATGTTAACTTTAGTATAATTTAAGCATTTTTTAAACATTGGATTAACTGCATTCACAACACTCTGTGAGATTTGATGGTTCACATGTCATGTTAGTGTCACACCGAATCTGTTTTAACATCTGTATCAGTCACTGGAAATGACCTGCACAGACTCACCGCTAAACATCTCATGCTAACTGACAGCTCGTTTCTACACTGTTTCCTGTGAAACTGTTTTGTGTCACTTGTCTTGTTGCACAGCACTATCTGCCTCCAGTGTGTTGTTTGGTAGCAGTGTGAACTCTCAAACTCCTGTGCCTCACTTGATGTTTGGAGTGAGTATCAATAAATACAAATGTACAGAATATCTCTCCAAGACATTCTTAATTTTTAAAAATATATATATTTTAGTTGATTTTGATCTGATTTTACCTTCCCATACAAACAAGTTCTAAGTACTAAGATAATAAAATCATGGAATTCCAAGTTTGGTGTTGGTAAGATTTTTTTTTTAATGATTTTTAAAGAAGACTTTTACTTACAAAGGTTGCATTTAGTTCATGAAAAATACAGTAAAATTGTGAAATATTATTACAATTTAAAATAACTGTTTTTTATTTTAATATAGTTTAAAATGTAATTTATTCCTGTGATGCAAAGCTGAATTTTCAGCATCATTACTCCAGTCTTAAGAGTCACATGATCTTTCAGAAATCATTCTAATGTGCCGATTTGCTGCTCAAATAACATTTGATATTATTTCACTTTTTTTTCTGTGACCTTTTTTTTATTTTTTTATTATATATATATATTAAAAAATACGTTTTTTGTAACAATGTACAAGTCTTTACTATCATCTTTAATCAATTTAATGCATCCTTGCTGAAAAGAAGTATTAATTAGTTTCAAATATTTTGGTAATGTACTTTTGAAAAATACCATGGTAATTACATGACTAAACATGGTATCATGTCCAAAATGACATTGTAGTACCTTTTTAAAAAAAAAAAAAAAAAGTATGCATAGAAGATTGAAGGTTAAAAACAATTAAAAAACAAAAATGTTGCTTTACAAAAATATTAATTATTTTATTTTGACTGCAGTATATTACATAAACTTACATAGTCGAAAATCTTCCTTCAGAATGTTATGTGGCAAATGCAACTGGTCTTCATGCTCACTCACTGGAAGATATTTACTCCAAAAAGACAGCAAAAAAAATGAGTAGAAGAAAATGATTTTATGACATATTTTGGCACAAAAGGCATTGAATTATAGTATCATCCCACGTCAGTCCTGCTGGAATTGTGGTGGGCTTCTAAAATCATTCTGACTTTTCACCTCATTACCCACAGTTTTCACTCCCACACATTTAGCACCACAATAAACACATTCACCAGCAGATGGCGCACCTCTCCCTCTCAAACAGAGCATTATGGGTAACCTCACCGAGCTGTGGGTGTCTAGTGCTGCCCACCACCAGTTCGTCATGAGATCAAATGTAATCTCTTCATCCCCCAAAATGTTCGGTTTAGATCTCAGCAGGCGTATCTGAACCCTTAAAGGTCTCCTGAAGCTCTGGACACATAATAATATCAATTAGCATGATGAGATGAGCAGAGAGTCTGTCTCTATGGCCGCAGGACTGCGATGCTAAAGCCTGTTAAATCTTTTATTAAGCCATTATCACTGAAGGGAGCCGAAGCGTCGACCCGGATGGAAGGTCCTCCGACGTGTTTTGTTTAGACCGGACCTTGAGCCTCTATAAGTGTCACTGCCAAGCATTTACTAGGAAACCTCCCACAAATCACTGCAAATCCAAGACAGAGACACTTCTCACGTCATGCTGAGATCGTAACAGTCACCATGGCTACAAATGCGCTTCCTGCTAAGTTTGAAAGACGGAGAGAGATTAGTCTTAATTACCACTAATGATCAACAAACAAGGAGAAATTGTCTGCTTATTATACTCCCGTACAGGTTATCACCCCGAACCGTAATGGCCCCACAAACTTACATCTACTTCACGCTGATGTCGTTCATCAAAACAGCTGCGTTAATTGCAGGGGAGAGTAAAAACTGCAGTTTAGGAGAGCGTGTGGCCAGCGTGGGCTCATAAATAAAACACTCTGCCTCATTTGCTTCTTAATACTTTTATGGTGGGTTCCTCAGTGGTTCTCAGGAGGAACATTACGCTTTTGTTGCATAACAAACACAATGAAGCCATCTAAAACGAGCTGGTTAATAAAACAAATAGAGGACATGAAGACTGAAAAAAATATCTATACACTTTATTATTACAATTTTTATTGTTTTTTTTTTAAGATTTCTATTTTTTCCAGCAAGGACCAATTAAAATGATCAAAAGTGAAAGTAAAAATATTTAAAATGTTACAAAAGATTTTTGTTCATGGTTCCAAAATTCCAAAATTCATTTTTTCAACATTGATAATAAAAAAAAAATGTTTCTTGTGCAAATCAGTATATTAGACTGATTTCTGAAGGATCATGTGACACTGAAGTAATGATTCTGAAAATTCAGCTTTGCATCACAGGAGTAAATTACATTTTAAAATATATTAATATAGAAAACAGTTCTTTTAATTTGTAATAATATTTCACAATATTACTGTTTTTACTATATTTTTGATAATAAAATATATTTGAGTATAAGAGACTTATTTAAAATATATTACAAAATTTTAAAGACTCCAAACAGTAGTGTGTAGGAATGCACCACTACAAAAAAAAAGGAATAAAATAGTAATTATATTACATAAAAACTATTACCATAATGCTCATATTATTATTATTATTACACAGGTCATATGAACTAATTTTATGGTAATTTTTGACCTGTTTAAGTCGTAACAGCCCACTATTTCATATGAAAAAGAGCAGCGTGAACATTCTTCTAAAGATCTTCTTTTGAGTTTCACAGAATAAAGAAAGTAAAACAAGTTTGAAATGACATGAATGTGAATAAATGATAATAAAATGATTTCTATAAGTAGCTTTTGCAGCTATAATCAATGTTCCTCTGTTCTTTGCTCATCCAAACCTCTGTCCAAAGTGATTAGGGTTTTTGTTGATTTGGAAAGAGCGCTGGTTTCAGTAATTCTCGATTGTAGGTGTTGAATAAGTATTCTCTCAGTTTTTCATTTTGCATTCAATCCCTCCCTTTCTCTCTCCTATCGATTGCCTTTTCTATACTCCTCTCACTAGAAGACCTGAACGACTCTTCCTCCTCTCACTGATTGCATAATCTTCCTATTAAAATATGAAAATGGCTTCCACTCTGCATGTGTGAAGATCTGCCATGCTGCCTGTGGTTCCAGTGGTACAGTAGTAACTGATGGTATGATAGAGAAAAAGTCACACACACTTCATCTTATTAAAGGAATAGTTCACTCAAAAATGAAAATTTACTGAAAGTGTACTCACCCTCAAGCCATCCAAGATGTCGATGAGTTTGTTTCTTCATCGGAACAGATTTGGAGGAATTTAGCATTACATTACTTGCTCACCAATGGATCCTCTACAGTGAATAGGTGCCATCAGAATGAGAGTCCAAACAGCTGATTAAACCATCTCAATAATCCACAAGTAATCCACATGACTCCGTTTACAAGAGAAAACAGTTCTAACCAAATATGTCAGTTGGATTTTGATGTGAGGGGACAACAGGGAATGGACTTTTTCACTGGAGAAAGCATTATAATGGACTCGTGGTTTTGCAAGAATCAACCGTTTAAAGGAACACTCCAATTTTTTTGGAAATAGGCTCATTCTCCAACTCCCCCAGAGTTAATAAGTTGAGTTTTACCGTTTTTGAATCCATTCAGCCGATCTCCGGGTCTGGCGATAGCACTTTTAGCATAGCTTAGCATAGATCATTGAATCTGATTAGACCAGTAGCATCGCGTTCAAAAATGACCAAAGAGTTTCGATCGTTTTCCTATTTAAAACTCGACTCTTCTGTAGTTATATCGTGTACTAAGACCGGCAGAAAATGAAAAGTTGCGATTTTCTAGTCCGATTTGGCTAGGAACTATACTCCCAGTCCGGCGTAATAATCAAGGAACTTTGCTGCCGTAACATAGGCGCAGTGATATTACGCAGCGCCTGAAAGTAGTCCCCAGCTATATTATAACTAGTTACCTAGCTGGGAACTACTTTCAGGCGCTGCGTAATATCACTGCGCCTACTGCCGCAGCAAAGTTCCTTGATTATTACACCGGACTGAGAGTATAGTTCTTAATCAATATCAGCCTAGAAAATCGCAACTTTTCATTTTCCGCCGGTCTTATTACACGATATAACTACAGAAGAGTCGAGTTTTAAATAGGACAAATATCGAAACTCTTTGGTCATTTTTGAATGCGATGCTACTGGTCTAATCGGATTCAATGATCTATGCTAAGCTATGCTAAAAGTGCTATCGCCAGACCCGGAGATCGGCTGAATGGATTCAAAAACGGTAAAACTCAACTTATTAACTCTGGGGGAGTTGGAGAATGAGCCTATTTCCAAAAAAAGTGGAGTGTTCCTTTAAGTTTAAAAAGCCTTAATAACTGATGGACAAAACAAAATAACTGATGGACTGGAGTCATGTGGATTACCTGTGATGTTTTTATCAGCTGTTTGGACTCTCTTCTGACGGCACCCATTCACTGCAGAGGATCCATTGGTGAGCAAGTGATATAATGCTAATTTTCTCCAAACGTGTTCTGATGAAGAAACAAACTCATCTACATCTTGGTTGGCTTGAGGGTGAGTAACTTTTTAGCAGTTTTCCTTTTTGGGTGAACTATTCCTTTAAGGTGCACCTTGCTTTAAAGAAATGTAAACCTAAAGATGAAAATTCTGTCATCATTTACTCACCCTCATGTCGTTCCAAACCCTATGATTTTCCTTCTTCCGTGAAACACAATTGGAGATGTCAAGCACAATGTCTTTTCTTCCCTTACAATGCAAGTGAATGTCGACAGAAGCTGTCAAGCTGTAAAAATGACAAAAATGCAGAAGAAAGAAAGTCATACTGGTTTGGAAAGACATGAAGATGAGTAAATGATGACAGAACTTTCATTTTGGGGTGAACAATCATTTTAGCTAACCAAAAGCTGTTCAATTCTACTGTGAAAAATATCTCCTAACATCTTGTTTTTCTTTCTTTCTTTTTTTTCTGGAGTTATATATTACACTCTTGAGAGTGTCCTTAAGTCGCTCTGTTCAGCCTTGTTCTGTTTTAACCTCAAAAGGGGATGTTGTGATGAATATACAAGTGCTGGTCATTCTGACACGGAATGATACACTTATGGAGGCACTCTGCTTTCCTCCCGATTAAATGAAAAGGAAATTGCTCCACTATCATTTATGTGCAGAACCATCTTCATTATGAAAGCCACCAGGAAGCCGACATCCAAGTGTTGAACCACTGCCAATAAAACCAATCAGAGCGTAGCCGGGGCCTGAGGCTGCAAAACAGCACAGAGAGAGAGAGAAAAAAAAGAGTCTGCGAGATTCATCAGAGAAGAACATAGCAAAACGACACTTAGAAAACGGTTAGGATTCATCTCAGAGAGGATAAAACGCAACAAATTACAATCAGAACAAAGCAGACTGGATAGATTAGAACAGATGAATTAAAAAGAATAGCAGATGAGAATAGTAAAGAGCAGAGAAGAACAGAATAGAAGAGAAGGGGGAAATAAAACTCAATAAAAGAACAGGAAAGAAAAGAATTGTTTCTACACACGCAGAAACAGAATAAAGTGCAATTGAAAAGACAGCAGAATAGAATTTAACAGAGTAGAATGGAGCAGGACTGATAGTGTTTCTCAAACTGGTGGTCCATGAAGGATTCCAGGTGGTTTGCAAGATTTAAAGAAAATAATTATATTAAATTCAATTAAATAATATTTCAACATAATTTAAGCATAATTGTACCTCTTCTTTCAAATTATCCTTCATTTATGTCACATATGTTAAAATAATATAGTTGAACTGAAAGCTGGAGAACCACTTTATTATATTCACTGCTGTTTAAAAATTCAGAGATTTTTAAATATTTTGAAAAAAAAAAAAACATTATAGTAATTGTTACTATGTAATAATATATTCTTATTTTATTCATTTGTTTTCTAGTTCTAGTTTGTATTCACTACTGTTTGGAGTCTTTAAAAATTTTTAATATATTTGAAAGAAGTCTCTTAAAAACAGCAGTGTCGCAAAATATTATTACAATTTCAAAATAACAGTTTTCTATTTTAATGTATTTTAAAATGTAATTTAGTCCTGTGATCAAAGCAGAATTTTCAGCTTAATAACTCCAGTCTTCAGTGTCACATGATCTTTAATAAATCATTCTATATGAGTATTTACTGCTCAAGAAACATTTCTTATTAGCCTTATCATCAATTTTGAAAACATTTATTTATTAAACATAATAAATGTCTTTACCGTCATTTCTGATCAACTTAATGGATCCTTGATGAATAAAACTATTAATTTCTTTCAAATAAAAAAATCTTAAAGAAAAGAACAGAACAGAACAGAACAGAAAATAGAATAGAATAGAATAGAATAGAATAGAATAGAATAGAATAGAATAGAATAGAGCAGGCAACAGCAAATGAGGTGCATTGATTAGTCAATAACAAAGCTGCTACATGGAATCAGATGTAAACTGTAAAGCTCACAGAATGTTTTGAGAGGGGCTTTGCTGGTCCAGTGACCCGCGGCGTGGGAGGGACAGCTGAGACGCACAGCCTGCCGGGAATGAGTGGGCCTGACTGGACTGCCAGCTTCCCTCATTAAGATTTGATTAAGATTATTGTGCCCTTTCACGGAAAGCAAACAGAATGTTCTTCATTTGCTCTTCCTCCACCCTGTTTTCCTGTCCAGGCTGTTTCTGTTTTTCCTCTTACGTCCATCTGCGAGGATTGCGTTAAAGAAGGTTAGCATTCTAGTACTGCAGTATAGCGTGTGACAAATATAGAATGACATTTACGTGTATTTACTGAAGACAATGCAATTATGTTCTTGATCAATATCAATTCAGTCTCGGGCAAACACTTCCTCCATCTATATTCTTTATTGACATGTAAAAAAAAAAAAAAAAAAACATGAACGAGAATGTAAATATTAACAAAAAATATATCTTATATATTTCTGCAGCTTTAAAACGGCTGTTTGCTTTGTGTGAATAATTAGTATTTTAATATAAACGTAATATTGAAATAATATATTAATATATATCAACTATATTACAACATATACATATAATAACATATAATATTCTAATACAGTAATATATTATATCCTGCAGCTTGGAAACGGCTGTTTACTTTCTGCATGTGTGTGTATACATATAAATTATAATATAATATAACATAATATATAATATAATATTATTATTAATAATTATAATATATACAGATAATTCTTCTAATATCTCATTATATTTTATTATATTCTAATATCGTTAACAATATATATATATATATATATATATATATATAATTATTAAAATTCACACACACGCATATAATAATATATTTATTGTATTATTAATTATATTTGTTATATTATTAATTATAATATATATATATATATATATATATATATATATATATATATATATATATATTATTAAAATTCACACACACACACACACACACACACACACACACACACACACACACACATAATAATATATTGTATTATTAATTATATTTATTTTATATATATATATATATATATATATATATATATATATACACACATACAGTATATACACACACATACACAGAATTATGAAATAATGTTTTTCTTACATCTCCTCTTATACTATTCTAATGTCATTAAATAATATATATTATATATATTACTAATACAATATAATTAAGATTTATATACAGTATGTATGTGTGGGTGTATGTATGTCTTTTTATATAACTTTCCATTTTCACATTGGTAAACATGGTCCTTTTTATAAATCGGATTAACTGAAGAAATTTGACAATCAATTATCAAAATCCTAGTAGCAATTATGGTGTTTTGTCTTAAACTTTGGTAGTCATGGTGGATTTTTTGTAAGGACATCATCATAAAGAGAGTCGTTGATGAATTCACCGCACATGAGGGTAACAGACCGCCTGTCCGTCCTCCACATGTCCCAGCGGAAAGGTGACAGGATCGATATCCACATGTGCGATTAGTTTTCCACATAAGGCTGTGACAGATAGAGATAATTCCTGCATAAATCACGCGGCTGCAGTGCACCTTTCATCAACACGCTCCGGCCAATCAATCACCTGCATCCACCCCATCATCCAATCAGAATCCAGCTCTCTGAGACGAACAGGTTGGTCTGCCTGACAACCCGGCCCAATGTTCCTGTTCAACCAAAGACGAACAATCAGGTCAGCCAAAGAACAATGTGCGTATCTTTCAAATAACTCAAAAGCAATGAAATATAATTTCCCCTATTACTTTTGCCACAAACCAGATGAAATATCCTCAAATGTGTTGTGTTTGAGAAGGAATGAGATATTTCGGATCTTTAACCTGAGAATGGTGGAGATCTTAGCTGATGGAAACACAGTCCTGCAGGCCTGGAATCTTCTTGATATGTTGCCACAGAGATAAGAATGGTATGTTGTGCTTCTCATTGAGTGAAGGACTAGCCTGACTCTCATTTGACATATGGAGGCTGGAAAATGGAGACTGCAGACGGGATTGATGGGAAATTGAAAATACAACTCGGGTCTTTATAGACGGCAAGATAAGAGATTGTGGCAACAGAAATGTTGCATGTAATATATTGTAGCTTGCAGGACTGAGTGCCATTTAGAAGTGGTTGAACTGCTGAATTTGAATTCAAATTTAAATTGAATCAGCAAACAGAATTTGAGGAAGTTGAATTGTAATTGTTACAAATTAATATACACAGATAATTTTCATTAAATGTAACATTAATAATACATTTTTGTACGCTAGAGAAATATTCACACATAAATATTTGTCAAAAATATCTATAAATATCTTTAAAACACAAATAAATAAATAAATAAATAAATAAATAAATGTGTGCACGCGCACGCACACACACACACACACACACACACACACACACACACACACACACACACACACACACACACACACACACACACACACACACACACACACACACACATATATATATATAAACAATTTTTATGGCCACAAAAGCAATATACAGTATATAATTTGTGATATGATTTTGGCATGTATCCAGCAGTAGTTGTCCACTAGTGAACAACCATAAAGTGACCTCCAAGAAAAAAAAAAAGTCATTGAATTTTAATTTGGTAAAATCCTCTTCATGTATTTCCAAATTAAATTCCAATTCAGCATCTTGTTGGATATTCACATTCATGAACGGAGGTGATTCTTCAATTCTGAAAGGCCCTCGTTAGTCGTTTCGGGGCAAAATGCTCCATCAAATCTTGGCTCAGTTTATTTGTCGGAAAGAGCAGGGCGGAAACCGTAGCAGATGTGATCAGACCAGGCGAAAAACCCTATTAGATGCTGCTCTCACACTAGACAAAGTGCACTCATGAGCTCTTTCAGGCTCACAGATGATCTACAATGGCCACTAGTACTTTACAAGACCCATTGACGGCCCTTTCAGGCTGGTCATGTTATTCCGGAGGCTTTAAACGCGAACCATCTATCAAAAATAATAAGCTTTCATCTCTTCATCTGACAAAGCTGCTTTTGGCTTCATCGCTGAACCAGATGGAGAGAATCCTTTTACCAAGCCAATCAGCTGTATCTCTGCCTAACTTCAAACAGTTTAACTCATCATTCCTCCTGGAGAACTGTGGGATTTCTTTTCCCACGCAGTAAGATGCGTCCTGTCCAGCTTCCGCTTCTTTAAGGTCGAGTTTGTTCATGTACTGTTTCCCCAGGTCATTTTACAGTCAAACCGCTGAAATCTTGCCACCGCCGGCCCACACAAAGAGCAAAGCCAGCCTTATACTCCAGTCCAGATCATTAACCTGGTCATTTGAGAGTCTCTCGCAGTGTCTATAGTGGAAGCGGCCCTGAATAAAGGCTGCCAACTGTTCTTTAAGAATAGGACGTGGAACTGCAGGCATTATGTTGATAAGTGACATCCCGTTATTATCAGTGGTGGCATTAAAATATATTAAAATGTTCAATTGTTTTAGTTAATATATAATTCAAATATTAAATATAATTCAAATGTAAATAATAGATGAAAAACCAAACATAGAAATGTTAATGTTAAGCTAAAACAAAATAAGCAGAAATACTAAAACTGAAATCTAAAATCAATTCACGCTAAACATTTGTATATGTAATATATGGTATATGCAATACTAAAATACCAATGGTTATCAATTTTTCTGTGTAAAAATGTATTATAAATTCATGTAAGTTGTAATTTCATGCTGGTATTTAATGCATTTAGAAAACAGTATGCATACTACGGTATATACCGCAGGAACAGTAAGATATGGTAGTATTTTGAACATAACCTTTGATTAGAATGGGATACTGCTTGTACTATATTTGTGAGGTTTGCAATGTGTTTATTGTGCAAAGTATACCACTTTTCAGTGTTTTAGCAGTATGTGATACACAACTAAAGCACATAGCATATACACAGTAGCCTACTGTATCCCACAATGCAATGTGTTTCCATTTCCAGTGTGATGAATGACCCTGAAGTAATAACAGCTGATTTTAAACATCTCTTTCTTTGAACTTGTAGATAAATAAATATTTATATTTCAAATATAATAAACAAAATAAATACAACTAAACTAAAATAAAGTCAAAAATATATATATATATATATTTTTTTTTAAAAAGCATGTGTATTTCCAGTATGACTACTGGATGCCACTTACTAAATTGAACATGCAATATCAATAACACTTCGTACTGCCAAATATTCTTTAAAAACAGTAAGAAAATAAAATGAAAATAAGCATATTTATTTCAAATATGATTACTGGACACCACTTATTAAAATGCAGGCATTATTTCATGCATGAAATGAAATAACACAGAATAAAATGAAATAATAAAGCATGTTTATTTCTAATATGATTACTGGATGCCACTTGTTAAACTGAACATGCAACAGAATGAGATTAAGTGGCAATATATGGCCTACAATTATTTTAAACATTTACCAGTAAATATAGTGCATTTCACATACTGGTACTACTTTTTTATTATTATTATTATAGCCATTACACAGTATATGTACTACTTTGTTTCACTCCAAATATAAGCAATATATTGTTCTGTCCTGAAAAGTGGATAAGTGAAATCAATATTAGGTTTTGTCAACTGTCTTTGATTTCAGTACAGATATACAGCATACGTCAGGATGAGACACGGGGGAAATCGCAACAGCAAACCCGCAGTCTGACATGGTCTGATATCGCTCTCGTATCGTATAACAGCGTCCTATGCTGAGAAGGTTATTCGGTAACACACTGATAAGACGGGCTGGTTATCGCTAAATGTTTTATGTGATTATGAGAGTCTCTTTGGAGTGGACAGCAAACGTTAGCGTCCATCTAAAGTTTATCTCTTAGTCACAGAGCAAAAGAATCATCCTCCCTTTGTGGATTCTGATAAAATATGCTGCTTGATCCGAGATGGGATGTAAAGTCGTGTGTGAGCAGAACAGTCCAGCTAGCATCGATCTCCAGCGAGAGCCTGGTGTCTCAGCAGTTGCTCTATCGAGCAGAAGAGCAGCGGTGCGTCCCATTGGAGAGCATCACACACTGCCGGACAGCAGGAGATATAGAGCCCAATCGCTCAGCTGATTCATGTTTCCTGCTGCTTTCCTGCACCTCTGCCTAAATCTGCCATCGACCCTCCAATCAGGGCTGAGAATGCAAAGCATGATGGGTTATCATTTAGTGGGGATTGTATCTGACAGGACAGAGGGATGTGCAGGTTTACTAAAAGAGCAGTTACGTTTGTATTTTCTCTGCAGACAGAGACGTTTAGCTGCCTTTTCCAAGCCAGACAAATGTTGAGTCAAATGCTGTATTACTGTACAGTATGTGGAGAAGATTGTATGCACACAGCAAGCTTTTAAAAGCCAGACACACCACAGACTGGGGGGGGGGGGGGGGGACTAAAAGGACTAGGGACAAAATGCACCTTAAATGGGCATTTCAAAGAACAGTTTATAAACTTCAGTGAAATTAACTGACATTGAATAAAAATGCCTTTAAAGGAACACTCCACTTTTTTTGGAAATATAGGCTCATTCTCCAACTCCCCCAGAGTTAATAAGTTGAGTTTTACCGTTTTTGAATCCATTCAGCCGATCTCCGGGTCTGGCGATAGCACTTTTAGCATAGCTTAGCATAGATCATTGAATCCGATTAGACCAGTAGCATCGCGTTCTAAAACGATCAAAGAGTTTCGATATTTGTCCTATTTAAAACTTGACTCTTCTGTAGTTATATCGTGTACTAAGATCGGCGGAAAATGAAAAGTTGCGATTTTCTAGGCTGATATGATTAGGAACTATACTCTCATTCCGGAGTAATAATCAAGGAACTTTGCTGCCGTGACATGGCCGCGGCAGGCGTAGTGATATTACGCAGCGCCTGAAAGTAGTCCCCGGTAGCTAAAAGTGCTCTCGCCAGATCCGGAGATCGGCTGAATGGATTCAAAAACGGTAAAACTCAACTTATTAACTCTGGGGGAGTTGGAGATTGAGCCTATTTCCAAAAAAAGTGGAGTGTTCCTTTAAGTCCTGCAGTTCTTCCAATGTGGGATTCTGTTTAAATAATATTCCAAATATCCACGTTATGTTAATTCATCATGTACAGTACATGTTTTAATGCATCACAAACATGCATATTCTGAAAACTACTGTTTGTAGAGTTCTGCTGATGTATCTAGCATTATCTAGCTGGATAATATAAAATATGCTTTGCTGGAAATACTTACAGAAATAGTATTGAGAGAATATTATTTATATATAAACATGATAATATAAATTAACAATGTTAAATTATTATTTTATAAATTATTAAACATTTTATATAATTAAAATGACAAATTATTTAAATGTATTGCTATTATATAATAATATAAAAATGTTATGTTAATATATACATATGAAAAAATGTAAATGATTTGTAATTTAAATAATTTAATAAAATATATATTATAAAATGTAATATATAATATATGGTATTTCATATGTAAAATATTAAATATATTTGTTTTGTTATATATATATATATATATATATAATTATTATTATTATTACATATACTTTAAAACAAATATTTTATAGTTACATATAAAATTAAATTTTAAAAGTATTGAAACAATAGAAAATAACTAAAAGTAAACAGAGTTTAATATAAAAACAGATACATAATATAATTTAGAAAATTACTTTAAAAGAAAATAATGTTTATATATAAAATATTATATGAAATGGTTGTAATAAATACAGACACCTACTTTCTAATCAATACTGAAAATATTGCTAAAATAAATGCTTATGTATTTTTATGTTTATTAGACTGTGGCATTAAAAATTTAGCAGAATGCCAATGTCTGACACTACTGGAATCCATTGTAAATCGAGTCTCCTGTGAAGAGCACTACTGGTGTTGCTGAGTTTGCAGAACGTTCCAAATCATTTACTTACGAAGTTTCACTTTTGCGAACCTGCTGCCTGTGTGTCAGTAGTAGACAGAGAGGCAGCTCACGAGGCTTTGGAAGAGATCTGCAGCGTGTGCGTGTTTTCATACATGTTTGTGTTTGTAGCATACGGCAGCACGACACAGTTCAGTAGAGCAAAGAATCAGGGCATATTAATTCACAAAACATACAGC
Organism: Acrossocheilus fasciatus; assembly: GCA_036784905.1. Taxonomy (NCBI): domain Eukaryota; kingdom Metazoa; phylum Chordata; class Actinopteri; order Cypriniformes; family Cyprinidae; genus Acrossocheilus; species Acrossocheilus fasciatus. Next base: position 20,922,093 of record CM071961.1, on the reverse strand, counting down.
AACATTGAACACCGAAACAAGACCCAGCAGGACCAGCAGCAGATCTCAACACAGCTCAAACGAGAAGAACAGTCAAAGTACGGAACAACATATACTCTCCAAATAAATCCAGAGCAAATTCATCACAGCATTTGGAGAAAATGCGGTACAGTGAATTAGAAAAGAAGTCAATCAGAGAGAACTTCCACAATTTATGAGCAAACATTATTATAAAGAAAAAAAAGTTTTTATAATCTTTCATCAGAATGACGCTCTCTCCCTCTGCAACAATTTTTTTTGAATTGTTGTAACCAAAGCCACACAGACAGTGAAAAATAATATTAATATATAAATATAAATTTCATAAAATATATTTTAAATATATACATTTTACCCAGTTGCACACGTTAAATATAAATAATAAAAATATAATTTATTTTCATTTAAATTTAATGACTATTACATTTAATAGTATATATAATGACGTGATATTTTAAATAAAATATTATACATATATTTGAAAATATACAGAATTATAATTTAAAAGAATACATTTAAAACCAATTAAATTCACAATTTTATTGTGGCTAACCCACGTATCTCTGGCGTTAGAAAGGGGATTTTCACTGGGAAAGAGGATGGAGTTCTGTCTTGATTTATCTTGCCGCTTCCTCTCATATATTCAGTGCAGCTCTGAAATAGCAGTTCCTTTCTGGCCCGTACACTGCGCGCACCGTCCCAAAACCGGTCAAAACTGGCACTGGAAATGTGTTGTTTGGTTCTTTTGCTGGCACTGACGAAAAATATCACAGTCATATAAGGAGACTTGGACTGTGTGTTGTTGGGAAGCATAAAAAAAGACCCAGCAAGCACCATCTGTGTTTTCAATGTGAATCATTCACAGTTCTGTATGACATACTTTTGAACAGCACAAGAGAGGCCAAACGTTCAGATATCAGGGCGTCCTGAAACCACCAGAATTGGTAATGAATTGCCACAGCATGAACTTCTGCAAAGGAAGAGTCACAAGCCATAGTGAATGACCAATGATACTTATAAACGACAATAACAACAGCTTTACCGGTCAAAATGTTTTGTTCTTTGTTTTTTTTGTTTTTTCTTTTGACAGAAATGATGTAAAATTTGCAATTGTGATTTAAAATGATTTTGTTTGTGGCACAGACAGAATGGTTTTTACATAAACCCTCTAGTCTAAATGAAGAACAAAATATGTTATTTAGATGTGCAATTGGTGCATTTTCCACACTGCATGATGGGAAATGTAGTGTAGCCACATAAACTGACTTTATGACTTGTATTTTCTGGTAGATTTTTGTGCTATTCTTCATCAACAGCACATAAAACATGTACAAACTTAACTTGACAGCCAAAATCCATAATTAAAACTTTGTTTAACCAATAACCGCACTCAAAGAAAATGATAAAATTGTGATGGTGTTCATGTGCTCTCATCTCATAAATATGATTATTCCGACATGATTTGATAGCAGAAATGCTGCAGTTTTGATTGTGTAATTGACATCCCTACTTCCCCACCTGCAGTTTGTCTTAAAATAAAGAGTAATCAGAATAAAACAAAGAGGGACTTTTTCGTTTTAGACATTTTTAGTGAGTATATACTAGGGGTGTCAACGTTAACGTGTTAACGCATGCAATTAATCTAAAAATTTTAACATGTTAATATTTTTTACCGCAAATTAATCATTTTGATAAGGTTTGACCCCAACTTCTTCCTGTCATCGCAGCGCGGAAGGTTATCTATCATTGTGTGATGAGGGTACAGCACCAGTGTTGCCAGGGTAACGGCACAAGTGGGCTATTTTGAAAATACAGTCGTGGGAAAAATTACAGAGCCGTGGGTTGCGGTTTTTTGGGATACTTTTGTAATGTACCACGGCTGCCTAAAATAGATCCTTTTACTAACGTGTATTATACTTGGAATGTATCCCTGGCAACTTAAGAACGGAGAGGCGGTTGTAACATGACAAACAATGTGAGTTTCAGTAGAGCATACATGTTAAGGTTTTTACACAGCAGAAATAAACATGACAACAGCCACTATAGATTATAAACACACGATTACGATAGAAATGGTTTGTATGTGATTTTCTTCAGCTGAATGTGTACATCTGAAATGCTAATTTGTGCAGTGATATAAAAGGCTATAAATAGCATATTTTAATAACAGTAAACGACCAAATTCCACATGTGATCGCAAAAGGAAGTTATTACAAACACTCGATGGTGGTTTGAAGTGAGTTCTGAGTAAAAGTGTACTATTAATCTTATAAATTGTTTTATGAAGCATGATGCTAATATTAGCTCTAATGCATCTGCAGAACAGGTCCAATTCTTCTTCATAATGAATTTTGTCATAATACTTCATGTTGTTTTGTTGTATTAATTTAGAAATACTTTTGATAATAGTTGGGTAAATGTATACTGGTATTGAAAAGATGTGGCTTGATAAACGTTTTATTGCCATAAACTAAACTTTATTGCCGTAAACTAGTTTGTCAGGCATTTCTTTATTTCAACACATTTACAGGTAAATCCTAGTATTTTAAATTTGTGATTAATCATGACTGTGATTAACGCGATTACATTTTTTTTTATCGATTGACAGCACTAGTATATACACACTTAAATGCACACACATGTCAATTGCTGGACTTTGATGTAAGGTACAACCCAGACAATCTAGCCTGCAAGCCAAATGTCTAGTCTCTGGTTTATTAGACTGAGTGCCTTCAGATTCTCTAGAGAGACGTCCCGACCGCAAAAACCTACATATTGTAATTGATGAGTTTCATTCTCTTAAACGCACATAGACTTGTACTTGCAGTTCTATTGTTTTTAAAGGTGGACTAAAGAAAACTATAAAGTATACATGCACACATATATATTTATAAACATACATGCGAGTATATATACACATACAATTTGCACACGCACAAACAATGGATGAATGGAATTGAAAAATGGATGAATGGAATTGAAAAATGGATGGATGGAATTGAAAAATGGATGGATGGAATTGAAAAATGGATGGATGGATTTATTAACTGAAAAATGGATGGTGTGATAGACGTGTGATGGATGGATGAAATTGAAACTGGATGAATGGATGGAGGGGTGGAATTGTGATCAGTGGATGGATCTCTAACTGACTATTCATGGTAACATTTTTTTTTATCATAGTTGGTTTATTATTAACTGTCATCACAAAGATTTCCTTTGCAAGGAACACTGATTTCTGGCTGATTTTTTGTTTTGTTTTATTATTTAATTTTATTTACTTTTTTATTTCTAGAAACATTCCACAAAACTGTCCATCCTCAGGGCAGTTCAGTTCTCTCTCCATTAGCAGAGACATGCACAAAGACAAACATCATCATATCTCTGTGGTTAAAACAGATTTCACAGAAGACACACAGACAAATTTCCCCTTCATCATTCACAATCGGTCTTCTCCTCCCTCACGCTCCGTCTGTCTGAGAGAAAGGCTGACTTTAGAAAGCCATTCTCGTCAAATTACCTGGCAGAGCTTAATGATCAATGTTTTTATAGCGCAAATGACTGGGTTGTTTTAGTTTGAGATATATTCCTTCCTCTCTCTTTTTATTTTAAGATATCTCACTCCCTCCGTCCTCTTTATTTCAGGATATATCACTCCCTCTCTCTCTTTATTTCTGGCTAAATCACTCTCTCCCACTCTGCTCTTTACTATCTTTATATCAGAATATATCACGACAAAGATCCTTTTCCATTTCACTCTATTATTGATAATGTAAAGGTGTGAGTTCAGTCCAGTTTGAAAGCACCGATAGCAGAGAATCCAGACAGTGATGCAATCTGAATGTCGCTTTTAGTCTTGTGTAGTCTGGCTCTTGAATGCTGGCTGAAAGTCTGGTTCAGTTTGCAGTTCATGCTGGCCACACACTGCATGATGTGCTTGATATATTAAGCCAACAGTAATTGTTTTTGTTTTGTTTTATTATGTTTAGAGGTTAAATTACCTTCAACAGGAGAGCTCAGTGAAAAAAAAATGTATCCAATATGCCAGACAAGGTGAATCATAAATTATCGTTAAATTATAGTTATATGTAGTTACAGTTTATAAACAGATATACCCTGCACATCTCAAATTAGCAGGGACATAAACAAATTACCTGACAGAAAGACTGCTTAAATTTAAAATATTTAATAAAAAATATACATAAATATATCTAATAATATATTAATTATATATAACATTAATTTAACTATACTGTATACACAAAGATTTAAATCAATTGTAAATTATAATGAAAAATATAACAATAAAAAATGGATGGATGGAAATGCATGGATATATGGATGGAACTGAAAAATGGATGGATGGAATTGAAAATGCATGGAACTGAATGAATGGATGAATAGATGGATGGATGGATGGAATTGGACAAATGGATGGATGGTTGATGGATAGATGAATAGATGGATGGATAGATAGATGGATGGAATTGAAAATGGATGGACAAATGGATGGATGGATAAATGGAATTGAAAAATGGATGAATGGATGGAAATGAAAAATGGATGGATGGATGGATGGAGTTGAAAAATGGATGGATGGATGGTTGATGAATGATGGATGGATGGATGGATGGAATTGAAAAATAGATAGATAGATGGAATGATGGATGGATGTGTGACAGATGTGTGATGGATGTGAATTTAATTGGATATAAGCTGATCTGCATCATATTTTATCATTTAAATTAATAATGTTTTTTTTTTTTTTTAATTTCATTCAGTACCAGAAAATATTGATATAAAAAATAGTGTGGTTAAATATTGATTAAATATGTATTAACCACATTGCACTAATAAGCAATACATATTACTTATATTAATACAATATAGTTTTATTTTGGCAACATGGTGACGTTAAGCTCTGTTGACATTAAGTAGGAGGTGAGACAGCTTACTAGTTTTTGGAGCAATGTCTAGCTAAACCCATAAATGTTTAATAAATCACAGTTCTTAGCACATATAATGCAGCATCCTTAAGTCTTTGACAGAACACATTTGGCAAAAAGACAAAGAGCCACAAGTTCCTTTCTTCCCTTTTGTTTTTCTGCTCGGTTACATTGTTTGTTCTGTCCCTGCTAATTTGAGACGTGCGTTATGTGTGTGTTTATCGCAAGTACTGGTTGACTGTGTGAGTTGGCATTTACTGTCTCGTCAGTGTGTGTTTTACAGGCTATTGGTAGAGTACACTCTCTGGATACTGGCATCCTCGGGTCCCCTGTCCCACTAACTACATCACACCCACCCGCCTGCGTGGAGATGGAAGCGTCTGTATTCCCCAGCGATGGTGTGGGAGCTGTCCCCGCATCATGGGGCACAGTCACATTTAGAAGTGCCTCTCTCTCTCCACCATCCCACCCACATTCTCTCAGAACCATGTGAAAAAAGCAAAAGGTCAATGTGCAAGCCATCTTTACACGGCTGAGTGTTACGCAATCCTGTTTCACATCTCAGCACAGCTGCTCACCTGGAACACAGACAAACTGAACAAGATTCTGCTGTACAGTGTCACAAACACAAATACTGCTACTTTAAATAGCGGCCATACAGCTGAAGAAAATGTAAGCAAAGCACACTACCACACTAAATTATTGAGAGTGGTTGAGGGTGTTGCTATTCAGTTGTGTTCTGGGGTGCATTTCCCAAAAGCAACTGTGATCGCAACAGAGTTCATTGGAATTTGTGACCATATTTGCTTTTGGGAAACACACCCCAGGGCAGTTGTCAGGGTGTTGCTAAGATGTCAGGTGTTGTGGGTGGTTGCTAAGATGTTCTAGGTGGTTGTCAGGGTGATGCTATGCAGTTGCTAAGGTGTTGTGAGTAGTTGTCAAGGTGTTGCTACAATATGTGGTTGCTAAGGTATCATAGGTTGTAGGTGATGCTATGGGTGGTTGTCAGAGTGTTACTATGCAGTTGCTAAGGTGTTCTGGATTGTTGTTAAAGTGTTGTGGTGGTTCTTAGGGTGATGCTATGGAGTTGCTAAGGTGATGTGGGTGGTTGTCCAGGTGTTGCTAAGCAGTTGCTAAGTTGTTCTTGGCGTTTGTCAAGGTGTTGCTATGGTCTTCCATGTGGTTTCAGGTGATGCTATCCAATTGCTAAGGTGTTGTGGGTGGTTGTCAGGGTGATGCGATGCGGTTGCTAAGGTGTTGTGAGTAGTTGTCTAGATGTTGCTACAATATGTGGCTGCTAAGGTGATGTGGGTGGTTGGTAATGTGTTGCTATACAGTTGCTAAGGTATTCTGGGCATTTATTAAGGTGTTGTGGATGGTTGTAAAGGTGTTGCTACATTATGTGGTTGCTAAGGTGTTCTGGACAGTTGTTAGGGTGTTGCTATATGATTGCTAAGGTGATCTGTGCAGTAGTCAAGGTGTTGCTGTGGTCTTCTATGTGGTTGTCAGGTGATGTTATGCAGTTGCTAAGGTATTGTGGGTGGTTGTCAATGTGCTGCTACAGTATGCAGTTATTAAGGTGTTATGGATGGTTGTCAGGGTGTTACTATGTGGTTGCTAATGCTGGGTACACACTACAAGATAATCGGGCTGATTTTTTGCCGATTTCTCCCCTTCCGACAATCTTATGTCTCGATTATATTGGTGGTTCTAAAGACTATCTTATCAGATTTTCTGAATCTGCTCGGAAGACCGTCGGAGGCGCCCCGATCGCGAATCGTAAATATTCAACATGTATAGGAGCAAAACGGTTAAATCTAGGATTTTTTTTGTCCTCATGTTTGTGGTCTCTTACATTTTGAAGATCTTATAAGATTTTAAAAATCTTTTAGTGTGTACCCAGCATTCTAGGCTCTTGTCAGGGTGTTACTAAGTGTTGTCTAAACTGCATGAAATTGTTTAAAGTTTTGCTGAAAGAGTGATTTATTTGACAAATTGATTTAGGCTATTGAGAATTTGGTTCTGAGAATGGGGTTTAGTGTCTTAGCAAATGTGAAAAACTGTAATTTGTGTAAGAGCCAGAAAGAAAAAGAAACTATAATATCTTACACAGCTGTCAAAAATCTATCATCATTAGCTTTTTTCAATATTTATTCATCTGATCAGCTTGCCTAATTTAATGCTATATATCACTGGCATCGTTTCTGCTTCAAAGGTCGATTAATGATCACTAACTCCATTGAAATTAAGTGTAAATGTTTAATAGCAATGTTCCTCTCCTGTTTCTCAGCATGAGTTGATTTACTATTTCATGGACGTCTGGTGGATTTTATTGGAGTGGTGTTATTTCTGATGAGCAGAATGACTGAAGCATGTTGATATTTGAGTCTTATTGCCATCTCAGTGTTTATGTTTGATGATTTGCGTCATTTAGTGATGACTTTGGTTCCAGGCAATCAGCAGGGGATTCAGGATAACAGACCTTTAGCCCTATGAGTCACAGCCACAGTTCCCAGCGACGCTGATCACATCAGCTCTGAGGTGCAGTGTGAGTGAGATGAATCAGCCGCCGTCGCTCTAACACATGAGAGGAGGCACTGATACAGGAGCTGTCAATCACTAGCTGAGCAATTTGACCTCATCTCTATTTCCGTTACTGTGTAAAAAAACATAAACATTTGTCACACGCTCACAGGTAGCTTTCTACAGTTTGATTGACAACGGAGATTGATTGCATGAGTGACATTGAGAAACAAATTGAACTGTTTCCATCTCTGTCAGGAGGGGATATGAAAAAGGAGCCACATAAATTTAAATCAAGTGCACGCTGGGGGATTTATGCTTCGCAATTAAGGTCAATTGCAGGTAAATTTCAGCTTTGGGAAAAATTTGCTGGTAAACAGTATATCACTGTATGTCTGTGTTTATGGAAAAGTATAAGCTGAATGATCATCTTGATACAGCAACAAAATAAAATTATTGTGATACAATTATTAGTGATGCACATTATTACATTTCCCATATTTTTAACTCGGGTTACCTTTGCAGTCATCTAACACTCACAATAATTTAACAATGATTAATGTAATGTAAAAATGAAGGTCACGTTTTCATATTGTGCATTATAATGATGGGATGGCTTAATTTACTCAAATCAGTTAAAATGTATTGTAATGTTTAGTGTTTTTTGTATTTATTAATTTATTTTATTTAGAAAAAAATGATCAAATTATTATTTTTATTTCCATTTATAATATTGGCCGGTATCAGTGTTGGTCAGAATTGTAATATTGTTGCATCCTTAACAAAGATAAAATAAATAAATAAATAATAATAATAAATAAAATACAAATCCATAAATTCATATTAGTGCATCCCTAACAATAAATGTAATTAAATCAGTGTAACAAATAAAGCAGCAATGGAAAAAGGAATATTTATATCAGGTTAAAATGACAAAGGCAGTGAAGAAAGAAAGAAAGAAAGAAAGAAAGAAAGAAAGAAAGAAAGAAAGAAAGAAAGAAAGAAAGAAAGAAAGAAAGAAAGAAAGAAAGAAAGAAAGAAAGAAAGAAAGAAAGAAAGAAAGAAAGAAAGAAAGAACAAATAAAAAACACTGCAATGTTTAATAAAATATTAAAATCAGGGTAAATGACAAAAGCAATGAAATAAATACTACAAACAAACAAACAATAAATAAATAAATGGCCACAAATTATTTAAATCAGGCTAAATTACATGAAGGTAGTGAAACAAATACTACAATCAAGCAATCAATCATCATTTAAATAATGTAAAAAAAAACAAAAAACAAATAAACATTAATTTCCCTAAAAATAGACTTAATTTTACTTTCCTTCTTTTGATTTTATGCTGAAATGTGAGATGGAAATGTTCTTGTCAGGTTATGTGAGATTCATCTGTGTGTTAGCTATGCGTGTCATTGAGGCAGGCTGATTTATTCTAGCGGTGAAATTTCCAGCGCCTCATTAAAGCAGAAGGAGGCGGGTCACTCTTGTGTCATCGCCCTAGCAACAATCGCCATGCTGATATTTGGTAATATTGATGCAGTAAAGGTCAGAGTTGGCTGACAATATAGCAGGGACAGATCCCTCTCTGCTATGCCCTAACAGTTAGATCATGCGTATTTCAGGACAAACAATCACAGGTATGATGATATTTCATCCCAGCTTATGTTTGGCAGCAGATCCCAGAAGTGACCTCATCCAGATACAGATGCACGATGACTTAGATCATCTGTTTATCAGAACTGATGTCAGGTCTGCCTCTCTAATTCTCAGCTAATAAGTGCAGATATGTTTTGTTTTGTTTTATTAAAGTCTGACACCACTGGGGGCTTTGTGACCAACAAAAAACAACAAGGAATTTATCAAACAATGAGATTCGATTGAAAACTAACACTTCACCATGGTGAAAAAGTCTCAATTTTCAAATTTTGTCATTTTTAAGAAATTTAAACAATAAATACCATTTTGTGGCTCTTTAATGTCTCCTGATAGATTGCTGTAGCATCTCAGTTCAACCTCTTTACTAGTTATAGCACAAAATAAACATGAATGAACATCAGAGGGTATCTTGTTTCAACTGTGGAAAGATGTCAATACACACCATTTTTTAAGTTCAAGTCCACCAACCTTAATCATCTCTCCTGTTTGGTTTGTTTGTTAGACAAAATAGCAGTTTCGATGTTATGAATGGTCAGATCGCCTGTCAATTAAACTCCTGGTGAAGGTTGAACTGTGAGTTATAACGTCAGAATTGACCTATCGGTAAGCCCTGCCCCCCTTAGTAACTGTTGCTCCCTCGGACGAACGGAGTTGCTCACAGTCTTACAATGACAGCTGCAGTGTGAAAACCTGGTCCCACAATGTTTTTGCACAATTTTGGACACAGAAGGCCACCAAATGGGAATTTGTCTCCACGTGCAACTGATACTCGACTGCCATTGGCTAGTCTCCTGGGGAGGGGCTTACTGACAGGTCAATTGTGTGATGTGAACAATTGTAAGAAAATGTCAGAATAGTAAGCTAACCTTTTTCCTCAGAATTAGACTTTATAACTTGCAATTGCGAGTTTATGTTTTAAAATGATGAGAAACAAAGTCAGAATTGTGAGATACAGTATAACTCGCAGTTGCGAGTATTTATACTGCTGCAATTCTGACTTTATAATTCGCAATTGCAACTCTGACTCTTGTAATTGCAAGTTTATATCTTGCAATTCTGAGAAAAGTCAGATTTGTGAGACAAAAAGTCACAATTATTGTTTGATTATTTTTAATTCTGTGGCAAAAACAAGTTTCCATATAAGTGATTTATTTAAAAAAAAAAAGAAAAAAAAAGACACCAACAGCAACAAAAACGTAAATATTTCCAGGCCATTTACAGAATTATTATGAATCTTCTGAAAGAGAACTGAAAGTCTGGATCAAAACGATGCGATGAAGCAGCAGAAACAAGTGATCGCATATGTATTCTAGTGAAAAATAGATTTGAAATACATTTATTTCATGCTAAGTATACTACAAATGCATTTACATATTTATGTGCTTAATAAAAATACCCTGCAATTGTACTTTTGGTATACTAAACTGTTATATTTAAAGTTTGCTAAATTGGAACAACTAGTTTTGTAAAAAAAAAAAAAACACTAGCAAGGAAAGAGTTAATGACCCCAAAAAAGTGTATACATTTTTTAATACACCATTTTATTCATTTTATTATATTATTTTTTTATTTCTACTTCACTGTTTTATATGCTTTTTGAGACGTGCCATAAGAGCAGTCGCGACTCAAACGATGATGTTCTGTCAGTTCAACTCTGTTATGCTGTGAGCAGAGTAGATTTTGACCTTACGATGTGCCGTTGCTTTTGATTGATGGCTGTATTAAGAGTGTCACTGCTGCTTTTGCTAATGGAACATCACATCGTGAGAGCCATTACTATACCATCAGTCCCACCGGCCACCTCTCTCTTTCCCTCTATCTATCTTTCATCCACCTCTTTTCCAGCTCTTATCCATTATGCTCCTCCTTCACCGTGTTTCCCGTCACCTATCACCGGTTTATGTTAAAATGCTCAAAGAGGCATTCGTGCCATGCTCCGTTTGAAATGGAGGCAGAAATGCATGGGGTATCAGAATGTGCCGCCTGGCTGGAGATGCTTATTCCCAGAATCTGGAGTGAAGTTTTGTGAGGAAATAATTCCTCTCACAGATGGTGGGCTCATTTTCATCAGCAGTCAATAACAGCATTGTTTTGACAGCTCTGGGCGGGAGATTATTCCACATCACACAATCAGCACCTATAATCTGGGAAATCAGGCAAACCCATCCCTTAAAGAGGTTTATCAAAGCACACTGTGTCTAAAACCGTTACTGAAATCTCCAAAATACACCAAATCTACCAAAATGCAGTCGGCAAATCATAAATGGAGACAGTCAAACAATACTATCATTTTTGGTTTCGACACGCGCATGCGCGTAAAAGGCATAATGCTTTTTCTACTGTACAGACCGTATATTCTATTGCCCTACACCAACCCTATACCTAAACCTACCCCTTACAGGACACTTTCTGCAGTTTTAGATTTTCAAAAAACTTCATTCTGTAGCTTGTTTACCCGTGGGGACCTCAATTTAGGTCCCCACTGTGACACAAGTCCCCATGAGTCTGTGTGTATTCAGGTGAATAGAAAAACAGGTACACACCTGAATAGAAAAACAGGTACACACACACACACACACACACACACACACACACACACACACACACACACACACAAACACACATACAGATAGTATGGAATCTTATTTCTGCCAATTATTAGAAGTCAGAAAATTCTGAATTACAGAAAATTAATGACTGTGAGATATAAACTTAGAATTGTGATATATCAAGTTGTAATTGTTAGAAAAAAGGAAATTCGGAACTGTGAAATGTTCACTCAGAAAAGTTTTAATTATGACATATACAGTAAACTAAAAAAAAAAAAAAAATTAAAATTGTGAGATTTTTTTTATTTATTATTATTTACTCCCCCCCCCTTCAATTCCAAGATTATACCTCACAATTCTATTTTTTTTTTCTCTGAGTTTATATCTTACAATTTGGACTTTTCTTCTCACAATTCTGAGTTTATATCTCAGAAATGCTAGAAAAAAATTAGGAAAAAAAAGAACTGAGATAAAAAGTAGAAAAATATAGAAAATAGAGTATAAAACTAATCTTTACGGAAGCTTCTATAAAAGTTTATGAATTACGTATTTATGTAAAGGATGTGTTTTAAAAAATGTTTCCATATACATACAATCAGTGGATGACTGAGTTTATTAACCAGAATTTCATATTACTATAACTAATGCAATGTGCTCGACTTAACCTTTTATTTCCAGTGTTGCAAATGATGTGGAACTAATGTAAACAGCAGTTTTTACCATTTTCCATTTTCTTGACTCATTATTCAATCAAACTGCCGAAGTGATTTTTTAAACACACACTGGGTTATAAAATGTAAAATAACCATATTCAAACTTAATTACTCGATGTCACTCGCTAAATTAAAACATAATGAAGTCATGTAACAACAACTGTTTAAACATTTATAGTTACATACTATTACATAAGACATCACATACTATTTTTTAAAGTGTAGGCCATATACAATACATACACAGTATGTAAACAATATATAAACAGCTAGTATTTCACTATCCCACAATGCACTTGACTTGACCTTTTATTTCCAGTGTGTATTTTCTTTTACATAAAATTAGATTAGATTAAAATTAGATTAAAGTGTAAAATAACCATATTACTGCATACTATTTCTTTGCAAGATATCTTTTTTTTTGTAAATGCAACCATAGGCATTATACGGTATATACACCGCACAGTAAGCAGCATGCAAGAAGTACATTACATTCCGAACACAGCCACACACACACTTTTAACTAAGCCAATAGTTTAGCATCCCAGACACACTGCTGTTGTAGACATTGGCTCTTGTGCCCAGTGGCCAGTGTGATGAGTGTCAGCAAATGGTGAGTCTGATATTTTTAATGCAAGTGTTGCTGCAGAGCTCATAAATTAGATTCAAGCCTAAAGCCATGCAGCCGAGCCAACTTCATTTGCAAAGTGCAGGTGATAAAGATACACACACGCAGACTCCTGCGCTCGCCGTCTCCAACTTTTTTCTTTCTCCCTCTCAGACATGCACACACACACACACACACACACTTTAATAGAATCTCACTCTGTCTGGACGGCCCATGAGTGACACAGGCCCCTGTGCAAGAACTGATTTCTTGTGCATTAAATAACAAAGGCAGACATGACAACATGATTTTTCATCTCTATGACTCAAGCAGTAATCTTATTTCTCTGACCTCTGACTAAAACTGAATGTGGAATGTTTTTACTGTCAAAACGTCTTACATCTTACATACATTCTTAGAGCTTTCCCTTTCCAGATATTATAGCAGTCCTTTCACAACATTTTGTTTTGTTTGTATAATATTCAGGCAAATATACAGTTGGAAATAGTTCCCCCAAAAATGAAAATTTGCTTTAAATGTACTCACCTTTCGGCCATGTAAGATGTAGATGAGTTTGTTTCTTCATCAGAACAGATTTGAAGAAATTTAGCATTACGTTACTTGCTCACCAAAGGATCCTCTACAGTGAATGGGTGCCGCCAGTATAAGAGTCCAAGCAGCTGATAAAAATATCGCAATAATCCACAAGTAATCCACACCACACCACTCCAGTCCAGTCCATCAATTAATGGCTTGTGAAGTGAATGCTGTGCTTGCTTGAGTATGACTAGATTATTTTTCACTGATAAATGTTCTAATCCTTTATCCCGTTATTATCACAAAACACCACACACATACACACAGGAAAACATTACACTCATAGTGAGTGCAAAAGCTGTGCCACTGTTTTGTAAATTTATTCCTCACCGTTTATATAAAGTGTCTAGAATAATTCCTGTAAATGGAGCATTTTTTTTTTTTTTTCTGTACCACAAATGATTTCCACACAGCCAAAACGAGAGCGTAGGGAAAGACAGAGACAGATATTGAGAGTGAGCGTTGGGTTAGAAGGCGAGTCTGGCATTATTCTAGTTGAGCGATCGAGTGACACACTGGGCACTGCATCATTCCCACAGAGCATCCTGGGTAATTTACTGCTTTTGTATCCATGCATGAGTTTAAGGCCATTTTGTTGGTTTCAGTTTTGATTTATGTCCTTAGCTTTGGCCTTTTAGCAGCTGGGAATGAATTAAAGTTTGATTTGCATACATTTGCTGTTAATTTTCTGCCCATGAAAGCTTTTGTTTTAGTGCCCGTGTGTTATCACACTCTACATAAATACAACTGAAGGTTGCTAGAACCTCTCTAAAGCTGATATCAGTCCCACAGCACCGTCAGACCCTTTTACCTCTAAGATTAAATGCTTATGTAAGACTCTATAAATAGCTCGATGCTAAATTTGATATAAAATGGGTCAGTAGAGTCTTAGGAAAAATCAATGGAAAATACAAACCTCTCTCATTCACACACACACACACACACACACACACACACTTACACATTTTTTTTTTAAAGTCGTAACACTCAGTGAAAACAAGTAAACAGTTAGTGGTTAAATAAGAATAAGAAACTAATTACAAGCTATAGGACAAAAAAAAAGCTACAGTAGAACAAATAAATAAGAAATTCTACATACATTGTATAAAGTAATCAAATGTATAAAAACACTGCATATTCTTCACTGTGTAAATAAAATATATATTTTGTCTGATAAGGTTACAAAAGTGATTTAGTGGGAGATTTTGTTGTTTGATTAATATGAATGACAGATAGCTGGAATATTGGACTGCTGTCACTTTAAGAGCTGCCCGGATCCAATATACTGTTACACATGTGTTTTCTTTCTCATCTATTTGCTTTCACTTAAGACCCTAATTACTGTGTTTACGAGGATACTCGCAAAGACGGGCATTTTGACACAAACGAGTGTGTGTATTTGACCATTCAAGGCCTATAAAGCTGCAAAAAATAACTCTGTGTGTGTGTGTGTGTGTGTGTGTGTGTGTGTGTGTGTGTGTGTGTGTGTGTGTGTGTGTGTGTGTGTGTGTGTGTGTGTGTGTGTGTGTGTGTGTGTGCATACAAACTGATTTAAAAAAAGACCACTCAAAAGAAACAGTGAATCATTTTCTGAAAAGGTTAATTTGCCATCCAAACAAGATGATTAACGAAATGAATATGGAATTTCAACACTATAAGAAAATCTGTTTTGGGCAAACTAATTCTCAGTTATGAACTGGAACTAATGCAACATATGAGAAAAGAAGGTATTTTAGCAGAACGCATTTAATTATTCAGTTTGCTCTGCTAAAAAAGTTGTTTGTGTAATGTAAAGTGACATCAAAGCCAATAAAGTAGCATTCTGTTATGCAATGCTGCATTTGTTAGAAAAGGTTGCTGGGAATTCACTGTTTTGTAAATTGGTAGCATCAGTACTATTAGTTAATTACTGCCCAACACCGATTATGCATCTGTACAAAGCATCTGTACAGTTACTATGAGATGATTTCTTTTTTGTGGTTCTATGACCTACCAAAAGTCAACAAAAGAACCTGAGCCGAGGTTTTACTCGCCACTGCTTGGCATTACACGAGCTAGCGACCTCAGATTAATGCTCAGTTTCAAAGGTCACTGGAATCACTATTAGGTTCTGAGTTTTGGACATCTTGTTTAAAAATATATTACCATACCTCAGATGCAAGTGCGTGTGCATGTTTGCTGACTCTTTGGAAAGACACAGACTATGTTTTCTCACCTCCATTGGGCAACAAACCGGTACTGACCAAGCAGACCAGATGGACGGCACTGCGTGAGCGTTTCATCTTTAACTCTGAGCTCATAACATACTCTCTCTCTGTTCCATTGGTTTCTTCTTCTCTTGACTATGCATGAGTGAGGACTCAATGCTTTCTGTCTCTTATAATCTAAACTAAATGTAGCAATTCTACTAACGTCTATATATTAATCAGTAGAGTGGGAGTACTTTAACTTTTCCACTTAACACTAATGTCACATTAATGACGCTAATGTCACTAATTAATGTCATTTTAATTCACACACTGTTTTACTGACAAAGAATAAGCAAATATGTAACATTTTAATGTCATTTGTTATTGAACAAATCATTCTAAACAGACCTCTGCCTTTTATGTAGCATTGAACTTCAGATTCTAAATGATCCTCTCTCTCATAGCATTGGTCTGAATCATTCGTTTGGACTCGGAGAATCGGTTTGTTTGGACAGTTCATATGATTCACAGATTCCTCTGTTGTTCATATGTTTTTGACTCAGTCAGGGTGTATTCAAGTTCAAGACCTAACTGAGATTTTTAAATGAGTGAACAGTCTTGTTCTGGGGGCACAGCAAAACAGATTCTAAATAAATAAATTATGAAAATTATAAATATACACTATACCGTTCAAAAGTTATGTTTTTGGCTTTTTTTTTTTTTTTTTGACTTTTGACTTTTGACTTTTGAATTGATTTCAACAGTAATCTTGTGAACAATTATTACATTTTAAAATACTTGATTTCTATTTTAACACATTTTAAATTTATTCCGGTGATGCAAAGCTGAATTTACAGCATCATTACTCCATTCTTCATTGTCACATGATCCTTCATAAATCATTCTTATATGTGACCCTGGACCACAAAACCAGTCATTAGTAGCACGGGTATATTTGTAGCAATAGCCAACAATACATTGTATGGGTCAAAATTATCGATCTTTTATGCCAAAAAATCATTAGAATATTAAGTAAAGATCATGTTCCATGAAGATATTTTGAAATTTTTTCAACCGTAAATATATCAAAACTTAATTTTTGATTAGTAATATGCATTGCAAAGAACTTCATTTAGACAACTTTAAAGGAGACTTTCTCAATATTTTCCAAATTCAGATTTTCAAATAGTATCTCGGCCAAATATTATCCTAACAAACCTTATATCAATGAAAAGCTTATTTATTCAGCTTTCAGATGATGTATAAATCTCAATTTCAAAGAATTGACCCTTATGACTGGTTTTGTGGTCCCGGGTCACATATGTTGGTTTGCTGCCCAAGAAATATTTCTTATTATTATCAATGTTAAAAAAACAAACAAAAAAAAAACAGTTGTGCTGCTTGAAGCTTTTTAGGATGCATTTTGTTCAGAATTCTTTGTTGAATAGAAGAGCATTCATTTAAAATATAAATATTTTGTAACAATATAAATGTTTTACTGTCACTTTAATCCATTTAATGCATTCTTTCCTGAATACATTTTCAAAAAAGAAAAAATCTTGACCCCAAACTTTTGAACGGTGGTGTATCTGACTGTAGTTAAAATCTTTACATTATGGCAGGCTTCAAAGTTGCTTCCCCAACCCTGTAAATAACATCTAAAAGGCCGACATGAACATACTCACTTCCAGCTAACGACTGATACATTTTATGCAGATTTACAGTAGCTGAACAAGGACACATCCTCTGCCTAACTCCAATAACTTGCTCATTCAATGTGTTAAGAAACTTTTGAAAGACAAGCAGAGAAAGCTACTGTGCATGTCAAAGCGGCTGGGACTAAATTTAATCAAAGTGACTGACACAGAAATGCTTAGTTCTTTCCCTCACTGTATGAACATTGATTATAGGTTAAAGGCAATTAAAGTAATGGAGAAAAAAACCTGAGGATGCTGCCAAAGAGAGTCTTGGCTCGGCCGTCCGTTAGTGCAGGAACAGTGAGTGAGAGGTCTGATTTAGGGACCTTGAGCGTCTTACAGGAACAAACCCTTAATGCAGCGTCTCTGGATGATGTTCAGAGAGAGAGAGTCTGAGTACAGAGAAACCAGTGCCAAAGTTCGAAACGTTTTAGCTAAAAGGCATTGAAATAAACCAAGTGTAACTTGGTACAATGTTCCTAAAGCAATAAAGGTCTCATTAATGCAAAACAAAGCAGTTGTGCCTTTCACTGGTTAGAAAGAAAAGCTTCTCAACGATATGCTAGTGTATGGAAAGTTTTAAATAGGAAAACTATCGAAACTCTTTGATCATTTTTGAACGCGATGCTACTGGTCTAATCAGATTCAATGATCTATGCTAAGCTATGCTAAAAGTGCTATCGCCAGATCCGGAGATCGGCTGAATGGATTCAAAAACGGTAAAACTCAACTTATTAACTCTGGGGGAGTTGGAGAATGAGCCTATTTCCAAAAAAAGTGGAGTGTTCCTTTAAATTATGAAAATTGTGACCATTGTTTAATCACCAAAAGAAATGTGTAAGAGTATTTGAAAAGGAAACCTAAATGTACAACTATTATTTATTTGTTTTAATGGCAGTTTCACCATATGGCAACACAATAAAGCAAGAAGCGATTCGTCACAGCTGTCTATTTCCTAATAATCCATGACTTCTTGATGTCTATTACTGTCGCCCACATAACTGTATATTAAAACTGCTTGCCAATGCGAAAAGTTCTTGTAATTGGACTCAAAAGTGATTATAGTAAGGCTACAAACAAAATAGAGATCACTATATGACAAATAAAATAAGATAAAATAAAATGAGTATATGTGACCCACAAAACCAGTCTTAAGTGTAAATTTTTCGAAACTGAGATTTATACATCACCTGAAAGCAAATATTCCAATTGATGTATGGTTTGTTAGGATCAGACAATATTTGGCCGAGATACAACTATTTGAATATCTGGAATCTGAGGGTGCAAAAAAAATCTAAATATTGAGAAAATCTCCTTTAAAGTTGTCCAAATGAATACTTAGCAATGCATATTACTAAACAAAAACGCCATTTTCATGGAATATGATTTTTACTTAATATCCTAATGTTTTTTGGCATAAAAGAAAGATCTATAATTTTGACCCATACAGTGTATTTTTGGCTATTGCTACAAATATACCCCAGTGACTTAAGACTGGTTTTGTGGTCCAGGGTCACATATCGCTTTTTAAATAATGAAAATATTTTATACAAAGTAATATTTTTATATTTATTCTTTGTTAAATTACATTTTTAATAAAATGATATATTTTTTTATTAAAAAAATATTTAATTTCATAAAATACATATAAATACATTTAATAAATATATTATTTTAGATCAATAGGTAATGACAAAATATATATATATTACATTGTAAATAATTAAAATATTTTATAAAATGTAATATTGTTATATTAATTTTCTTATATTTATTTTTTAAACAAAATGTTATTTTTAATGAAATAATATTTAATTTAAGAAAAAAATGAATAATATTTAAAATATGAGTAACATTATTTTATATTTTTTAAATAATGAAAATATTTAATCCAAAGTAATATTTTATAAAGCAAAAATTATTTTTGCATTTAATATTTATAACTTAATTTTAATTAATCATTTTACTAAAATACTGTATTATTTTTTTCATAAAATATGAATAAATAAATATTATTTAATAATTGTTTTTTTTCATAAAATCATAATATACAGTATATATTTAAAAAATGAACGGGGGAGGGCAGCTATGCATTGAAACAGCCAAATTTTTTAATTTTTTTTTGGCTTTCAATAAGGAAAAAAAATGACTTAATGTCATAATTTGTGTCATGTCTGCCTATGAAACTGTATTAAAGCCTGCATTGTTCATAACAAGTTGAGGTTAGCAGTTTAGGGCATCAAAAGCTCTTGATAAAGTAATGATGCTCTGGTTTACATGTGACATATGTCAAAATAGGTGGCAGATGGTTGAAGCCTGAAGCTGGGTCATCTTCCCCGAACATACTTCTCTTCTCCTTATCAATAACAGCCAGTAAATAAGAAATGCAGTCAGCATACTCAAATCGAATTCAATGATGCAGCAGCTCCCGCTCCTGTGGTTGACTCAGAATGTGCTGTACGGCGAAGTACGATATAATTGAATTCCTCCAGGGCCAGAGCAGCTTAGCGAGGTAGCAGACAGAATGCCCTGTGGTTTA
>CM071961.1:20859554-20897054 GCA_036784905.1 Acrossocheilus fasciatus | reverse complement strand
CAGGCGAGTTTGCTGGCCAATCAAGCACAGTAATACCATGGTCATTGAACCAGCTTTTGGTACCTTTGGCAGTGTGGGCAGGTGCGAAGTCTTGCTGGAAAATGAAATCAGCATCTCCATAAAGCTTGTCAGCAGAAGGAAGCATGAAGTGCTCTAAAATTCCATGGTAGATGGCTGAGTTGACTGTGGACTTCAGAAAACACAGTGGACCAACACCAGCAGATGACATGGCAGCCCAAATCATCACAGACTGTGGAAACTTCACATTGGACTTCAAGCAACACGGATTCTGTGCCTCTCCACTCTTCCTCCAGACTCTGGGACCTTGATTTCCAAATGAAATGCTAAATTTACTTTCATCTGAAAAGAGGACTTTGGACCACTGAGCAACAGTCCAGTTCTTTTTCTCCACAGCCCAGGTAAGATGCTTCTGACGTTGTCTCTGGTTCAGAAGTGGCTTGGTAGCCCTTTTCCTGAAGACATCTGAGTGTGGTGACTCTTGTTGCACTGACTCCAGCTTCAGTTCACTCCTTGTGAAGCTCTCACAAGTGTTTGAATCAGCTTTGCTTGACAGTATTCTCAAGCTTGCAGTCATCCCTGTTGCTTGTGCACCTTTTCCTACCCAAATTCTTCCTTCCAGTCAACTTTGCATTTAATATGCTTTGATACAACACTCTGTAAACAGCCACACCTTTCAGTAATGACCCTCTGTGACTTACCCTCTTTGTGGAGGGCGTCAATGTTCGTCTTCTGGATCATTGCCAAGTCAGCAGTCTTCACCATTATTGTGGTTTCAAAGAACAAGAGATACCCAGCATTTATATTGTAGGGATGGCCATTTATTGAAACTCAAATGTAAATTTTCTAATATTTTGAGATACTGATTTTTGACTTTCATGAGCTGTAAGCTCTAATCATCAAAATTAAAACAAAAAAACTTTTGAAATGTTTCACTTTACATGCAATGAATCTAAAATATATGAAATTTTCACTTTTTGAAATAACTTACAAGAAAAAATGAACTTTTTCACGACATTCTAATTTATTGAGATGCATCTGTAATATATTATAATAGTTTCAAACCTGAAGAGCCTCTATCATTAAAGGGATAGTTCACTCAAAAATTACATTTCTGTTATTTACTCACCTTCATGTCATACCAATCCTGTATGACCTTCTTTCATGTGTGGAAATTAAAGTAAGTTATTTTAATGAATGTTGGTAACTAAAATAGTTTCAGCTCCTATTTACTTCCAGAGGTGAACTATCCCTTTAAAATACAAAATAAAAAATAAAAAACCGTAACTAAAACCAACAGTCCAAGAGTGAAAACTAAACTAAACTGAAAGGAGGCCATTGCATTTTAACATATATGCACGCAAATGAAATTTAAGAGTCTTGGAATGGAGCACATTGTACAGAACAATAGTGCTTTTTGGAGCTCAACAGCACCCTATTCATTTTCATTGTATGGAAAAGAACTGAAATGAAGTTGTATGGGTTTGGAACACAATGAGGGTAAATAATTGATGGCAGAACTGTGGCTTTAATCAGGAAGATGCAGAGGCTCATTGGAACTGTACGGTGTTGGCCCATTGACAGCTGACCTTGCGAACCATACAGCACTGACCAAATGCTCCAGTGACAGCAAATGTCTGCCCTCAGGAGGAAATGAAAATCTCCTCTCAAGGGACACACCAGCTGGGACAGGACTTCTGTGGGATTCCTAGAATACAGGGCAAAGGTGGAGGAAGCATGCCAGCTGGGATTTCCTCAGAGCCAACAGGGGGAGCTGTGCTGGGGGTGTGGGTTGCGTCTATGTACTTGCAGTTAAATTGATTCCAGCCTTGAAAAGCAAAGGAAATGCCATTCCTCATGCTAGATCCTTTTGTCTGGGTAAAACATCCTATACTATTGTTCTGTCTGAAGTTTTAAACTGAAACACCTGCCAGAGGCCCCTTCGGACCGAGTGTCTGCTTTCACTATAAGTTTTTCCTCCAAAGTAATTAGAGAAAGCCTTTTGGTCTGTGAGTAAGTATGAAAAATAACTGCAGAACTGGGGTATTGTTCAGCAGAAATGCTCTTGTTTTCCTAATAGAGGATAATAGCTATATCGGAAGGAAGCCAGAATATATTTTGCTCTGCTGACGGGGTGTGTCCTGGCTCAGGGAAATGAGTTTCCAGAAGATACAACCTGGTTCCTCCTCAAACACCGTTGTGTTTGCGACCTCAAGCCGACCAAATCCTTCATAACCTTTTCATTGAAGATGGTGGGGGTTGATTTCCATCCTGTTCGTGCTTAGCGTTGCATGCCAGTGAAAAACGAAAAAAGCACTCACGCAGCGTCCATCGCCTCTGAAGTGTTTCCTTCTGCATGTCACTGTCGGGTGCCCTTGGAATTTATGCCTCAACCTCCTGTTCGCCCCAGTCGCCCACAGATACATACATACATATGTACACATAGACTAATGAAACACACGTGACAAAATACTCCATACGCTCTATAAACATGCACTCAGCACTTTTTAAAAAAAAAAAAAAACATTTCCAGCCGTAAAATCACATGTGAAAGTTAACATTCCGCTCCACAAGTGGACTCCCATTCTTCTGAAGTGAAACTACACTATTTTGTCAATATCTACTGAGCCTTATTCCTAATCTTCAAAAGCTATATGTAACTTTTGTGGCTGTACAATTAATTTAAATAAAATATGGCCTTATGTGCACCAACCATCTTTCCAAACTTCTAATGAGAAGTCAGTGCTTATAAAAGAGAAGTTAAGACACTATAATAAAAGCTTGATGGTTTGAAAATCAAGAATGTAAGACAATTATAAATATAACAGCTGTAGTGTTAAATAAAATTACCATTATTACATTATTTTTCTTAAATACTCATTTTTTTTAATTTGACATTGAATTACCACAATAGCAACATTTCTTATTCTATTAACATTTTCATTAAGCACTATTAATAAGCTGAAACTTTTTAATCAGAAAATATAGTCACACTTTTTAATCAGACAAATTGCAATTAGAGTTTTTCCTCAAATCTTGCAGCTATAATAACTTATAAAATAAAAAAGCAACATTGAAGTATCATAAAAGCTGCCCATTTGTAAACAAATCATCTTTTGAATCCAAACGATTCATTCACAAACCAGACTGGTTTGAGCTTAACACAGTGACTCAGTAGCTGCGTCTCCATTACAGATTTGTGAAAACTTTTGCGATATTTTATAAATGTTGGCAAAAAACTACAGCAAAATTCTGTGGTTTTTCTATTAACCGATGTTATGGGACCGGTGTATTTTCATCTCGTGATAAGTCATGGCGACAGATGTTGGTAGGTTTCCATACATTGTAGCCACCGCACATATTTTTAATCAAAAGAGATGTAGGCGTGTAACACGGAGAAGCCCTTATACTTGAGAGTGGCCACGTATGAGCTGTTTCTCGCCAGCTGACCTGTAAATGCGAAAAAAATGTGTCCATTGCAGTTTTGCAAAATATTCCTTTTTCATATTGCTTGAAAAACCACCTCATGTGAGCATTAAAACTTTTTTGCGATATAGCCTATGGGGGGTTTTGTGAAATTTCAGTATTTACATTGGCCGTATTTTCAATTCGCAATTTCAATTTGCGCAATTTGAAGGATAACGGAAACGCAGCTAATGATAACTTTGCAGTGATTAACAGTATACCGATCAGAACTGCAACTTAAGTTTGTTCTGTTTGTCACACAAAGCTAAAGGTGCTTTTGCACAGTTTTTCAATCTTAAACGCGCCCATCACCATTTATTGTAATTGCATGTAAAAGAACAACCAATATATTATTCGTAATTTCTAAATTTGACTTGCATAGAAGGAAAACCATAATGGGTTTGGAGGTTAGAAAATAATGACAAAATTGAAATTTTTAGGTGAACTATTCCTTTAAGTCACAGTAATGTAGAAATGGTCTTAATTCTATTTATCATCATGCAGAGTCGTTCCAGGAGCTACAGATGGTTGGAGAATGATAGAAAGAGGTGGAGAGGATCAGAGGAGTGGGAGGAGAGTTGCTGGCAGAAAAAGAGACAGAGTTCAGCCGCTGATGAAAGATCCGCAGAACGAGATGGATCGATCTGGACTAAAGTCCCAGGATTGGGCAGATGCCAGCACTCAGAAACGTCTACGATAGACTTTAACAAATGATTCCTGATGGACTTTCGCCTTCCATTTAGGTCGATTAGCTGCAATGCTGTGCTTGTACGTTTTAACTTACGATTAAATCAGGTTATTAGTGCTAACTATAGCATAATGAGTCCCAAATTAACAGTACAAAATTACCAAAAGTAAATGTGCGCAATTGCTTCCTTTAGAGTTAGTTTTATAAAAGTCTTGCAAACACAGAATTCCCTGTTGCTCCAAAAGGAAGAACAAGGGAAGAACAAGGCTAATCTGTTCCATTCCAGGAATGTAGTGTTTAGAAATGGATATTACATGTTCAGCACTCCTGATGGAGTCTATCCAAACTGCCTTTGGGTCTGAGCCCAGCTGTCTACCGGCACAAACCATACTGGCTTCATTGAAAGCTGATGACTGATCACTAGCAGTCAATAATCTAGGACGGGACTGAATGTGCTCTTTTAATCTGCCGTAAAAGTATCTAGTAATCGAGTTCCCAATGCAGCATTGAGCATTGCATGAAAATGCTAACTCTACGTCTGCTCTTGTCTAGAGGGCTTCATTGCAGTACTATTGGTCATTCTGATAAATTAATCTGTTGGGAAGCAGCCAAGACTCCCTGTTAAGTATCCATAGTCCATGAGTGTCCCACTATTTACCTTTTTGAAGTATGAGGCTTCGGGATAACAAAGTGGACATCCGTTCCACTAGGGTTTTATATATATATACATATATATATATATATATATATATATATATATATATATATATATATATATATATATATATATATATATATATATATATATAAGGGTTATATATAACTAAAACGGAAACCATTAAAAAAAATAAATACATTATATATATATATATATATATATATATATATATACATACATACATACAGGTGCTGGTCATATAATTAGAATATCATCAAAAAGTTGATTTATTTCACTAATTCCATTCAAAAAGTGAAACTTGTATATTATATTTATTCATTGTACACTGGCAATAACAATGGCAAGTCATGGGTTCAATTCCCAGAGAACACACATGGCAAATGCATACTTTGAATACCCTGTAATTGCTTTGGATAAAAGCATCAACTAAATGACAAATTAGCATCTACACAAACACCTGAGTATGCAGTTAACTTCACCTTATTTGCTAAGTCAGTGTGTAAAACAGCACTAATTATTCATCTGTTGACCGTAAACAGGTCAAGTACATATGGGCGGGGTTTAGACAGGAAGAACCACGGCAACATCTTGTAAGGTCTTGCTTCATTAGCAGGTATAATATGTGCTAATGAGATAGCAGCACATGTAGGCCATCTTTGTCATAAATCGCAGCCCAAACCTTTGATTCAGACAGATTAACTTTGTCTTGCATGGAGCAAATGATTCAAGACGGTAGCATTCATGCATGTGTCGTGCCCTCTTTCAAAAACTCACCTGAAAGAAATAAAAGAAAATAATAAATGCTTTCAAAATATTGTTTATTGTTAGCCTCAACTGATTAACTGCTATTGTAAAGTTTTACCATTTATTTATTGAAAATGCATGACTGTTCTAATATTTTTTTTAAAAAAACATGCAATCGCTTTTTTATTAATTGAAATAAATTTTAAATAAGAAAAACTTAATGAAAATTTGAAATGTTACTTTGACAACTAACTGAAATAGCCTAAATTTAATAAATTGCAAAAAATTACTATTAACATTAAGAATAAATCATAATAGTATGTAAACAATACCAAAACAACACTGGTACATTGTGATATACTGTATATTGCTATCAGCCAACTCTTTTAAAGACTATTGTGATATTAATTGTTTCTTATATTGCCCAATTATAGTTTTAATTATAGGCAGGGCTAGCAAACCACATACTGCACGTCTGAAGCCACATGACGTCCAACAATGGTGGAAAACAGCACTAGCTACCCAGATAAGTAACCTTGAGAGGAAACCACTAATATTCCTCTTTCATCCTCCCCATCTGCTCTAGGAATTTCAAGGAATTCGCTTTACACTTTACACCGGACCACAACACCTGACACCTGACACCTGAAACCATCTTACTGCACCTGCATGCACAGAAAAGCTCCTTTAAGCCACCTTTACTTCACTCTTCAGGTAAAATACAGATACAAATGAGGAAACCTCACTTGTTAAAGGTTCACCTTATTGTTCCCAACTGACTGTGCTGACATGCCTGCTTTCAGAGGGTACATGCATTTATTTCCTTCTATCAGACCAGCACTGCAGGCAATGGTTTGAGATTTCTATTTTATTGCAAATTGAGTCAGCATCCATAAACCTTCACATCCTCTCAGAGCAAAACATCAGCAGGATAGTCAGGGTATTTTTATTAATGATGAAAGATTGTGCAGCTCTTACTGTCTCTGCAGAAATTGCCAGGGGTGCAGGACAGTAACTGCTCGATTAAATGGTTGTATTTCCATGAACGCATCTAAGCTTTATGATCACCAGATCACCGTCTAGAGTCCTTAACGGATTTGAGAAGAGGTTTCAGGTTTGTGATGCAGAAATAAGAGCCCGGACAAATCAAAAGTAAGACAAAAAATATGAAAAGACATTAAGCGAAAGTAAACTTTTTGATGCCTTTGATGTTATCTTGCAACACAACACTTCCTACAAAAGAGTATTCTGGTCAAAGCTTTATTTTAGCCACATTTCACCTCTTCTCATCTATCATTTTATATAATAAAATTTTATCAGCAGTGGACAGTTCACCCAATTCTGTCATCATTAACTCCCCCTCAAGAAAATATTTTTAACCAAACATTTATTGGTAGCCTTTTTTCCAAACAATAGAAATCAATGGCTACCAGCCAACTACCACCTGTTTAGTTACCAATATTCATCAAAATATCTTCTCTTGTGTGAACGGTCCCTTTAAGTATATTCAGCTTTGTTGAGACCTATAAGTCTGCTACATTTTAAGACCCTAGAATCCAAACCAATGTAGTGAGCTGATGAAATGTGCTTCATCTGCCTTGGTTTGAATTGCAACGAGTAATTCGCATCAAAGCGTCTTTTACAACCAATTCAATAGCACTCCAGGGCATCGGTGTGATTATCTCTCAGTTTCATAAACTATTTCTCTAAACTCATAGAGTTTTTATTGTGTGTTTATTAGTTTTAAGACAAATGCACTCCTTTCTTTTACCAAGGGAACACAAGTCCTGCAAATAATGCATTTGCTTCAGACCATGGCTTTTCAAGGGCCCTTTGAAGAAGCAATCATACACGTGTTCGTTTCTTCAGCAGCAGACAGTATTTGTAACATCAGTCTGAGCTGAAGCCGTGTGGTCCATCAGGTTACGATTCTGTTCTGATTTTGGAGTTTCGTAAAACAAAAGAGACTTTGCGAAGCCACCTTGTTTCTTTTTCCTTCATTACGGCCAAGACTTTGATCCTTCAACGGTCATATTTCGCTGAATGACAGGGCGGAACATTGAGCTAAAAGTGCCCAGCTGTATTTACCCAAATATCCCTGTTCTCAGTCTTTTTGGGCTAAGCCGAGCTGCCAGTGCTAATTTTTGGGCCGTGTTTGTTTAGGTTTATCTGAGGTTTGTCTCTGGGTGTGCTTATATAGAGTATGTGTGTGGTGTATCTCAGGTGTGTATGTGTGCTCTCCTGTTGTGTCAGTAATCCAGACTGCTGCGAAGCGCGCTGGCATTGATGCTGTCAAATCCTGCCAGTTCCATTGGGCACCAAACCAGCACCAGAGCTCATTACAGATGCAGTCTGACTCCACCCATTTTGCCCCGCCCACCTGTCACAGAAGATAGAAGATAGGCTCTGTTCCAAAACCTAGTAAGCTGCTTTGCTGCGTACAGACTATAGGAAACATAACAGCATGCTTACTGAAATGGATCCTCATAAGTAACTGATTTGCAATCTTCAATACAGGGGTTTTCAAACTGAGGTCCGCCGCAAGCGAATGCTAGTGGGTCCCCGAGAAAAAAATACAAACAAACAAACAAACAATAAATAAATAGACACAATTTAATAAAAAAACTAACATTTTAAAATATACATAATAAAAATGTTATATTACATTATTATTGTTTCATTCTGCTTTCTAATCTAGTCAGAAATCCTGACATTAATTTATATATATATATATATATATATATATATATATATATATATATATATATATATATATATATATATATATATAATTTTATGTTACATTTATGTTTAGATTTATACATCTTAAAGTACTAGTTGTGGGTAGCAAAAAAAGACAGTCAACTTCAATATATAGTGAAGAATATATATATATATATATATATATATATATATATATATATATATATATATATATATATATATATATATATATATATATATATAATAAATAAATAAAATAAAAAATGTCCAAACTACCAAAACCATCAGAGGGTTAAGAGCACATAAGCGATAACCTCTGATTATCTTAATATCTAGTGATTTAATGCTACTAAAATGTCCAATTTTTAGTACATCTATGGATCATTTCATCTTCAAAAGTTACAAACAACTTGGTTCTCAGGCAGAATAATAATACATTTTTAAAAAATACATTACATTTATTTGTGGAAAATGTGGAAAACCAGCCAATCAAATTGTAACTGGTGATTTCAGACAAAACCTGTCATTTTTGTGTGCAATATGCATCAGATGGTCAGGTAAAGGACTGTGGGCGGTCCGTAGGTGTGCTGTCTGAGGCTGAAACATTGACCCCCTGTGTTGCATCGGCCAGCAAAACATAAACACAAAGTAACACTTCCTCCTATTCTCTCATATTTTATACATTCATACACTCCTACACGTTCACAAAATTAGCTCGGATCACTCAAAGTCAGGCTGACCTTTAACCCTACAAGTACTGTTTAAAATTTATCTATGATGTAATGAAAACATTGTTTTTTTTCCAGAGACACCTCTCTCCTGCCAGGCACAAGAAGCACTGAGTTTTCCTTGTGTGGTTTGTATGTGGTTTGTGCTGAACTAAAATTCCATCTGGACGGCAAAGGCTCAGTGTGGGTGGAGCTTTTAGCATGAGATGTGTTAGGAGAGCAGCAGTGGACTGAGTACAGACTGCAGTGGGAGTAGATGTGTGCCATTTCTGATTAATTTCTGAGTAATACTTAGACATCTGATGGCACATGCGCACACACACAAACATTCACAACAACAACAATAACAGAGCGAAGTGACATAATCTCACATCCAAAATCAGCATTATGTCTCATGGGAAGACTTGAAAAGTGGAGCAAAACAAACAGTAAACAAACAAAGAATATGAAGAGATGAACTGAAAAAAGAATTTAAGGATTTTAATTCCTTAACCATGCCATTAATGATTCTTCTAGTACTTTTAAGGAGTTAATAATTTAAATAATAAATATATAGTATACTAAACAAACGGAAAAAAAAAGGGAAAACAGAAAACTCATAATGCCTCAAATGGACAATGAGATAATAACTAGGCCTATAACAATTTAACTACAACATTTGATCATTTGATTCCTGAAATATCAAGTCTCGTAATACAACTATTCGTTCAAAAATCATTTAGACAATACAGGTCATGCTGAAGGTTTTTGATTCATTATAAAGAACTGTCTTATAAGAGTCATTCATTTTTGAAATCAGATTACACTGTGCTGTATGTTTTAATTCACTGAAGATAATTATCTCCTAGGAGCCATGGGAATCAGATCACACAAAGTGCAGTGAATCTTTTTGATTCACTAAAAAGAACCTTTTCATAAAAGTAATTCATATGGCAATAGGACTACACTGTATGTTTTTGATACACTAAAATGAATCAATTCATGAGAGTCATTCACTGGGTAATCAGTCTACACTGATCAATCTGTATGTTTTGATACACTAAAAAGAACTGTCTCATAAGAGTCATTAGGTTGGAAATCAGATTAGACTAGTTGCGCTGAATGTTTCTGATATACAGGTGCTGGTCATATAATTAGAATATCATCAAAAAGTTGATTTATTTCACTAATTCCATTCAAAAAGTGAAACTTGTATATTATATTCATTCATTACACACAGACTGATATATTTCAAATGTTTATTTCTTTTAATTTTGATGATTATAACTGACAACTAAGGAAAATCCCAAATTCAGTATCTCAGAAAATTAGAATATTACTTAAGATCAGTACAAAGAAAGGATTTTTAGAAATCTTGGCCAACTGAAAAGTATGAAAATGAAAAGTATGAGCATGTACAGCACTCAATACTTAGTTGGGGCTCCTTTTGCCTGAATTACTGCAGCAATGCGGCATGGCATGGAGTCGATCAGTCTGTGGCACTGCTCAGGTGTTATGAGAGCCCAGGTTGCTCTGATAGTGGCCTTCAGCTCTTCTGCATTGTTGGGTCTGGCATATCGCATCTTCCTCTTCACAATACCAGGCGAGTTTGCTGGCCAATCAAGCACAGTAACACCATGGTCATTGAACCAGCTTTTGGTACCTTTGGCAGTGTGGGCAGGTGCCAAGTCCTGCTGAAAAATGAAATCAGCATCTCCATAAGGTTGGTCAGCAGCAGGAAGCATGAAGTGCTCTAAAACTCACCGGTAGATGGCTGCGTTGACTGTGGACATCAGAAAACACAATGGACCAACACCAGCAGATGACATGGCAGCCCAAATCATCACAGACTGTGGAAACTTAACACTGGACTTCAAGCAACATGGATTCTGTGCCTCTCCACTCTTCCTCCAGACTCTGGGACCTTGATTTCCAAATGAAATGCTAAATTTACTTTCATCTGAAAAGAAGACTTTGGACCACTGAGCAACAGTCCAGTTCTTTTTCTCCACAGCCCAGGTAAGATGCTTCTGATGTTGTCTCTGGTTCAGAAGTGGATTGGTAGCCCTTTTCCTGAAGATATCTGAGCATGGTGACTCTTGATGCACTGACTCCAGCTTCAGTTCACTCCTTGTGAAGCTCTCAAGTGTCAGCTTTGCTTGACTGTATTCTCAAGCTTGCGGTCATTCCTGTTGCTTGTGCACCTTTTCCTACCCAAATTCTTCCTTCCAGTCAACTTTGCATTTAATATGCTTTGATACAGCACTCTGTAAACAGCCACACCTTTCAGTAATGACCCTCTGTGACTTACCCTCTTTGTGGAGGGCGTCGATATTCGTCTTCTGGATCATTGCCAAGTCAGCAGTCTTCCCCATTATTGTGGTTTCAAAGAACAAGAGATACCAGAATTTATACTGTAGGGATGGTCATTTATTCAAACTCAAATGTAAATATTCTAATATTTTGAGATACTGATTTTTGACTTTCATGAGCTGTAAGCTCTAATCATCAAAATTAAAAGAAATAAACATTAGAAATATATCAGTCTGTGTGTAATGAATGAATATAATATACAAGTTTCACTTTTTGAATGGAATTAGTGAAATAAATCAACTTTTTGATGATATTCTAATTATATGACCAGCACCTGTACTAAAAAGAGTCATTTACTGGGGAATCAGACTATCGAACTGTTTGTTTTGTATCCCTAATAAGAAGCATCTTTAGAAGAGTCATTCATTTGGCTATCAGACTACACTGGTCGCACTGTATGTTTCTGATTCACTAAGATGAAATGTTTCATAATAGTTATTCGCTGGGGAATCAGACTACACTGGTCGTGCTGTATGTTTTTTTTTTTAAAAATTAAATAAGAAGCACTGTTTAATAATAGTTATTTGCTGGGGAATCAGACTACACTGGTCGTGCTGTATGTTTTTGATTCACTAAGAAGAACTGTTTAATAATAGTTATTCACTGGGGAATCAGACTACACTGGTCTTGGCAGAATAGATCTGCTATACGCTGCTGAATTGCTGCTGCTGTTAGTTATTGCTGTTGTTGTAGATTATTGCTGCTGCTGCAAAGCAAGTACAGGAACTTGCACCTGCCAATATATACACTAATACGGTGCTGTGAGTATTTAATACATGCTGCTGCTGCACACATAGAATATACAGGTGGAGCTGGGGAAGGTGGGGGGCTTTCAGAGGACATCTGAAAGCACACTGTAAAAATGCTCTAGCAACTGCTAACCAGCCATTTAGATGTAAAGCAGTAAGCTCATTGGCTGTGTATGCAACATGAATCAATCAGCTTGTGCCAAGTAGTTTA
This sequence comes from Acrossocheilus fasciatus, assembly GCA_036784905.1. NCBI lineage: Eukaryota > Metazoa > Chordata > Actinopteri > Cypriniformes > Cyprinidae > Acrossocheilus > Acrossocheilus fasciatus. The sequence continues at coordinate 20,884,696 of CM071961.1, read as the reverse complement.
ACACTGTGAATATCATCAGTTTGCGGTAAGGGCCCATCAGCCTACGCCGTCTAGAGTTTCATGACAGAGCTTGGCATGTACGAGAATCGAACATCAAAAAAGGTATAACACCAGAAACATATTAGTGATATATGCTAAATGTTGCACCCAAAAACGTTTAGTCAAAATAAACATGGTTGTTTTACCAGATGGTGTAGTTATGGCATCTACCAACAGGGGCTAACTGGGTCATGCAAACCAGCTGAACCTTGTCAACTGGGTAATTTTTAAGTTAACTAAACGATTCCTTTAACATCTTTTGAAAAGAATAAATCCAGTCTTCTATGTTTTACAACACTTATCCCATGGCAGAAAGTCCATACAACACAGTCCACATGGCAAAACGTGGTTATGTGACTCACAATGGAAGTTCCTCGGGGAACACAGAAGATAGAGGGGTGAGTGATAACATTTATATCATATTTCCCCCTCACTCCGAACAATCCAGTTATTACCTCTTGCTCACCACTCATAACCAGATTAGAGTGAGTTGTCATGGCAATGGAGATCTCCAATCAGCTCTCTCACGTTTCCTGTCACATGGTAGATGACGATATTAAAGGGCAGAATTTATCACCGGGGGTTCTCCAAATCTCATTTGAGATTCAATCATGAGAGCAACAATAGCTTAATATTCTCTTTCATCTGGCTGTGTCCCAGAATCCTCAGGGTCACCATTAGCAAGTAGACAGTGCACATTAATGGACCTGTCATACATTATTTTTAATGAACCCATTGTCATTTTTGGTTCTAATAGGGGAACTCGAGGCTAGTTATCACACTTTTTACTCTAGTGAATACCAATGGGGCATGTTGTCACAATGGAACCCCTGAATTGAAACAAGTAAAAGAAAAACATTGCATCCTTGTTTTGTCCAACAAATACTGTGATTAATAAATCATATAGATTTACACATATAAAGTAGAGATCCTTAAGCCCCTCCACATGAGAAATTGTCAGTCTACCTGACATTGTGTTGAATCTCTTTATTAAAAATCTCATGTGACATTGTGTGCCAGGATTTGTAGTTATATCACTGATGTTGTAATCATCACCACACAGATATGGCATTAAACGATCCTGCGCTGTGGAAATCTCCAGCAGAGACAGGTTTGCCTCTTGAATCCCGTATAATCCTGCAACCTGTCTGTGTTTATGTAAGAGAGCTGAAATACCTCCCCAAATATCTTGCTCGTGTGCGCACACGGGAACCGGCATCCCTCAGGTCGCATGGCTCAGTCATGCTGCTTCCAGGCTGTAATCAGCCTCTCAGAGATGTGAAATGTGACAAGAGCCCAAACGATTCCATGTCTCATGGGAGAAAGATGGCCTGGATGTAATAGCAGATCTTTCTTGGTGTCTGTGGTCTTTTGGGACAAGAAGAAACAAGTTAGAAAGATATTTTGTACCATGAAGACATGGACAAATCAGTGGCAAAATGACAATGAGAAGCCATAGAAAATGATTTCTCCTATTGGGCTTTTCAAACTTTCTGATGCCATGGACCCTCAAAATAAATAAAAGAAAAGAAAAGAATGAAAAGAAAAACAATAATAAAAATATAAATAAATAAAAAGAATACTATGAAAAATATTATAAATGCCTAAATGATCTTTTTCTATCCATCATTAAATACTTTCAGATAACATAAAAAGAACAAATGTAAGAATATTACCTCTCAACAGAATTAAATGAAAATAATTATTTCAATATTATGCTTTCTGGCCAGTTTTCAGGTAATAAAATTAATGTATCAAATTAGACATTTTGCTTATATACTTACATATTTATTGTAATTTGTTTATTCTATATATGCCAAGCATTTCAAAACTGAAATGAAAAGTTATGTATCGCAATATATTAATATTACAATGTTTTCACACCTTAAAACCAAATTATCTGAGCTCTATTTTATAGCTCTTTATTTTATAGCTGTTTATTTTAATATAAGCCTTAAGTCAACATCTAAGATGCTTAATAAACTGAGAATAAGAGCATGTGTGTGTGTGTGTGTGTGTGTGTGTGTGTGTGTGTGTGTGTGTGTGTGTGTGTGTGTGCGTGTATGTATATATATATAATCTTACAATCATACTTTAGGAAAAGTTGAAAATTGACGGATTTATATAACCAAATGAAGTCTTTGTTATTTTTCTATAGATAAAGTTAATAGTTAGGTCTCCTTAAAGTTCATGTGAATTCTAATTTCTCATTACTTGATGATTCATATACAGTAGAGTCAGATTTATCAGTATGGCATAATCCTGTTCTGTTCATATGATCATGTACAACAGTAAACTCCTTTATTTCACCATTGCGCAAGACAAACAATACATCAATACAGTCTCTAAAAACAACAGCATAAGCGTGGGAGTAATTGGCTCCAGGTTAAAGTTTAGATCTCAGTGGCGATCTGGGCTGGACACCAATGCTCAAACTCACAAAACCAGAACTAGGTCAAAATGATACACTTTTTTTTTTTTGTTGCTGCATGAAAAGTATGTGAAAAACAATACAGTATTTTATTGAATCCAATCCAGTTCACCCTTCCAGCTTTTTTCTTTCAGTTTAATAGTAAGGCATGAAAATTGTTTGTGTGCTTTTCAATTGCTGTGAAAATCAGATCAAATTCATGCAGAAATCCTTTTTCCTGCAACTACTGTATATATTTTGACTTTGACACTGTTCATTTTTTTAAACACTGCTAACACAGTTCTTATAATAATCCTAGTGGATTCTGCTGGATTTTGAATGCAAATATTAAACTCTGACTGAATTATTGATCAGCGTGAACTGATTCCACAAACACGCGGGTCAGACTGTCCATCACACCTTCTCTGCCTTGATTTCCTCTCCGCTCAAATCAGATTTCATGAGCTATGACGCTAATGTATAATCACACTGGCTGCCATTAAATGGTGACTTGTGATTTACAAGACCGGGTATTTCAGTTCAGTATGCGTGTAGTTGTAATGTAACAAGCTCACTTCACTTATTAAAAGCCTGAGTCTGCAAACATTGCCAGGCTATTGAGTCTGCAGACCATATTTAATCTCTAATCACTCAGCAATTTAGTGGAAATGGCCAAATCATTTTAACACTTCAAAGGTTGCACTAAGTATGTTTTCCGCTTGAAAAATATATGTTTAAGATGAGATAAAGCTAATTTGTCCACAAAAAACATTCTCAATCTACTGAAACTGCAAGTTTAAGTACAGTTTATAATTTATGCATCATTAGCAGCAACAAACAGAAATATAAAAAATTGTTAATTTACAAACAGGTTTCCCATGTCTGTCAGACACAGCTATGCAGGACCAAAGGGGACATGGTTATGGAAAAAAAGAAAAAGAAATGGGAGGAAAACATAATATACTGTATATCATTGCTTTTGCATTCACTGGCAAAACTTTTGCATTCTCTTGCACGTGTGTGTATTCACTTTTAATACTTTTGTAAACAAAATCAAAAGTGGTGATGGAAATTAACATAAGATGGCAAGATAAAAAGACATATAGTTCAATGTTTTTTTGTGTGTGTGTGTGTGTTCTCTTGCAAAACATTTGCGAGCAAATGCAAAACTGGTGATAGAAATAATTTTGAACTCTTGTGCAAATTTTTGGCTTTTGCTTGCAAAACGTTTGCGAGCAAATGGAAAACTGGTTATATATGCTTGGTGTTTGCTTCTAAAACATTTGTAAGCAAATGCAAAATGATGGAAATAATATGTGATGGAAGGGGGGGAAATGACAATTTAAACATTTCAGTGCTTTCGCATTCACTGTCAAAACATTTGTGGGCAAATGGTAAACTGGTGATGGAAATAAAATAAGATGTGAGGATTCAGTGCCAATGTATTTCAATGCTTTTGCATTCCCTTGCAAAACCTATGCAAGCAAATGCAAAACTGATGATCATCATGTCCCCAAACACCATTGGTTGAGTCAATAGCTGGGTTTTCATCCAAACATGAAGTGAATCTTTCAAATTTTGCAAAACAGAAAAAAAAAAGAACAAATAAAAATTAGGTGTGTTTCCATAAAGTTGTTCAAGCGGATGACGGTGGTATTTTAGGTAACCTAGTAACCAACAGTAAACAAAAAAAAAAAAAAAAAAAAAAAAAAAAAGCCTATTATTACGTGGGTTTAATGTTCACAACGTCAGAATTTATTTGGCAAATGCGTTTCCATCTCCCACTATTTGAATTATCTCTTTTTCTCACAAATCTAAAAACCACCTCAAGCGAGAGTAAAGTTTTTTTTCTTTTTTCAAAATTAGCTGTTTCCACTACTGACTACAAATTACATCGTTGAAATTGTAGTTAACATAATGTGTTGGATTACACATATTAGGTAATGTGTTCTGAGTACTTTTGGATTACTTTTAGATAATTGTTTGATCTAACTCTTTGAGCCAAGAAAATATTTTTCATTCTTTGTTATCAACATCAAAAAGTGCATTAAACATTACATTACATCAAGATTGCCCATACTGGGGTTCATAAGGTGATGAAAAGCAAATAATTGATTAAATCAAAATGCAAAATTAAGCTAATTGTGTGGCCTTTCCATTTTCTGTGTTATTACAGTCACCTGATTAGCGGCTGCTGTGTGCAGTTCCATAAAACTCGAAAACTTTGCAAATTTATATAAGCGGTTTAAAAGAGAAAAAAAGAAGAGTCAATACCTATGAATAATTTACTGCAATTGTGTAAATAATATGTAATCATGTAATCTATAAAAAAGTAACTGTAACCTGATTATGAGCGCTTTAAAATATAATCTAATTGCAAATACGTAATTTTTGAAATCTGATTACTTAACCCAGATGTAATCAGTTACTTCCAAGCACTGCTAATTTCTGATGCGATACTTCAAAATGCGCATAAAAACAACAGGGTGATGGAAACATAGCTAGGCGTAGATATTACACGATATCTACATTTGCAAACTGAGTTTGGTGTAATTGTTGCGGTTGCAAACTTTACTTTGAATCAAGCTAAAATGCTTTCATTCCAATCTAAAACTGAACAGTAAAGCTCACCGTTGTTCTAGAAGCGGATGAGAGTGAACTTTATCTTTTGTCTGACATGGACAGAGTCATTCCCCTGGGCCACAGCGGGAAAATATGTGTCATCCTGTGTCCTGTTTTCAACGGCTCTGATTACGCATTTAACATTTAGAACGATGGCACGCACTTGATATTTTGGCCAAACCCACCCTGGCACTTCCAGCAGGGCCCTGACAGGCCCCGGGGACAATGCGTCTCATTACCCTCACTTGCCCCAGCAGGAGGCCTTCTTCCCCCCTCACAGATGGTTCAGGAACCTGGACGACGTCCACAAGCACCGGAACGACCGAGTCAGTGTCAGTTTCCGGAACTCTGGCCATCCGTCTTTTGACGTCTGCGGTCATGACAACAAACCACGCTCTCCCGCTGACACATGCATAGCGACACATGGATGCATCGTGCACAAACACAACCGATGACAGACACCCTATAGACCGCAGTTGATTTTTTTTTTTTTGGAGACGGATGTCATGTGCGACCCCGCTTGCATGTTTAATCACATTATGTAAATATCGTGTTTGTCGTGCCATAGTGCACATGTTCACTGGTATTAGGTTATTTTTACGCTCCATCTGTCCTCTAGAGTCGTCGTATCACCACAGCTGGACTTAAAACCAGACTTTCATGGGGGAAAAGGGTCTTTTTTTTCATTAAAACCAGGCAATTTGAATCAGAGGCTGTATTGTGATTTTAAGAGGGACATTATCGGAACACTGATGTTTAAGGCACCCGCACTGGAGCCGTGAGCGAGTTCTGGCTTTCTTAAGCGTCTGCAAGGTCTGACCTCAATCTGACCCTGTGGTCTGACTGCATTTTATAACTGTCAGCGAGTCTGTGCCATTGCTGGATCTGCATAAGGCTCTGTCGAAATTGCATGCTTCTAAACCTGCCTGTCATCATCCAAAAAAAAAAAAAAAGCAAAAAAAAAAAAAAAAAACAGGTTTTGGTGCTGCTTCATCCTAGGGATTCTTCAAAACTCCTAAGCTAAATATTAAACTTTAGCATACAAATAGTCTCTCATGTTTGTGGATTGAAAATCAAATTATGTGGCTTATATAGAGAACAGGTGTGCTATTATTTAGACTTATGATTTGCCTAGAGGATGATGAAACGGGAGAAAAAATAGCATTTGTCAGAATCTATGCAAACATACCTATGCAAACATAGATAACGCATACATACATATTTAAATTGTAATTTTTATTAAAAATTTTAAATACATTTTTAATTGTTTATATTTTCTTACATTTCACACACACACACACACACACACACACACACACATATATATATATATATATATATATATATATATATATACACTACATGCAGAAAATTTTTAATTATGTAATTGTATAATTTTACGCAATTATATAAACATTAATGATTTAATTAACACTTTATTACTTAATATACAGTAAAATAGCATATTAGAATGATTTCTGAAGGATCATGTGACACTGAAGACTGGAGTAATGATGCTGAAAATTCAGCTTTGCATCACAGGAATATATTCCACTTTAAAATATATTACAATGTAACAATGTCTCACAATATCACTTACTATATTATTTACAAATTTTAGGATCTTACAGACCCAGTATATATAATTATAATAAATTATAATAATCTATATAATAAATTATTATATATAATAATTATTAATTACAATAAATTATTTCTTAGAAAATTATAATTATCATATAGTATTTTTTATTATTGTTAAAACTATCATTTAACATACAGTTCTGTGAACTGTACACAAATGGATCGGAGGTTAGTGATATGATTTATGTTCAGTAATTTGGACATAAAGTAAACAACAACATATGTGACCCTGGACGACAAAACCAGTCTTAAGTGTCAATTTTTCGAAATTGAGATTTATGCATGATCCGAAAGCTGAATAAATAATATTTCCATTGATGTATGATTTGTTAGGATCGGACAATATTTGGCCGAGATACAACTATTTGAAAATCTGGAATCTGAGGGTGCAAAAAAAATCTAAATATTGAGAAAATCGCCTTTAAAGTTGTCCAAATGAAGTTCTTAGCAATGCATATTACTAATCAAAAATGAAGTTTTGATATATTTACAGTAAGAAATTTACAAAATATCTTCATGAAACATGATCTTTACTTAACATCCTAATGATTTTTGGCATAAAAGAAAAATCGATCATTTTGACCCATACAATGTATTTTTGGCTATTGCTACAAATATACCCCAGCGACTTAAGACTGGTTTTGTGGTCCAGGGTCACATATATTCTGACTCTAGACACTAGTTTGAGTTTGTAATGTCTACAGCTGCAGTAGAAATCTCCCTCTAAGAAAATGGAGATGACGAGATTTACTGAGGAGAAAAGAGTTGGAAAGAATGAGAGGGAAAAGAAGAATAGGATAGTGAGAGAGGGAGAAAGTGATGCGTGATGGGTGATGGGTCGCCAGGAGAAATGGCCAACTGCTTAACCCACAAATGTGAAGCCTGAATCTGTTCAGAGTGTTTTTGGCTGGTCTGTGATGGAAGCAGAAGGAAGGTTTTGAAGCAGGCAGCCAAAGAGGAGCTTTCTGAATGGGGGGAGCAGATGCAGTTACAGCAGTAGAAGTGATATTGAGAGGGAAAGTTAGCAGTACCCACTACGCAGTGCTGCAACAGAGGAACCACAAAGTCTTCTATCTCTCAAAAACGCAAGAGAGAGAGAGAGAGAGAGAGAGAGACTACAAACAGAACCAGCAAAAAGAGAATGAGAAATGGACAGAGAAAGAGAAAGAGGCACAGATGGTTGCTGAAATGTGTGAGTGCTCTAGTTTAGGATGTCATCATTATTACGTGTCAACGATAAATGCCAGAATTGAAATTATGGCACCTGCTCATTTCTCCAACACAACTGCCCAGCAAGCATAAAACATTTCAACAGCTTTGCATTTTGGTTGCAGTCATAGTACAGTAATGTTGCAGAACATTTTTAAAACATTCTATTTTAAAAACATTCTTCAGCTAAATTTAAACATAACTAGAATTAAAAAAAAAAAAAAAAACTGAAGAAACATTTTGAAAATAGCTACCTGGTCAGATTTCTTTAAGTGCTTTAGTATAAAACGTTCTTAAAAACTGACTAAACGGCAATGTTTGTGAGACATCGTAGTCTGCATATTTCACTGTTACGAAGTGAAAATAACATAATACAATCAGGTCACATTAGAATATTATTTGTCTCTGTCAGTGTTGTTGTTGCTGTTAACTAAAACTAAAACTAAAATTAAAAGCTACTATCACTTTTGTTAATTGAATTAGCTGAAATAAAACAAAATATATAACTAAAAAAACATTTAACTGAAATAAAAGTTTAAGTATATTCAAATTACTAAAGCTAAAACTGAAATAGAAATAAATTAAAGCTATTTTTAATTGAATGTTTTAAATTGAAATATTAATAAAATGATAAAAGCATATAAGTGTATAAGAAAATATAAAAATAAAAGCTAATTCAAAATATTAATAAACGCTATAATAGTATATAAATAATACTAACATAACACAGAGTCCTTCAAATAATAAACAAAAATGTTGCATTAATTGTACACGTAATAATAAAATAATATGTTAAAAACTGTTATGTAATACAACTGAAATGAAACAAGTTAAAGTTGAAAATTAAAAAATAACTAAAAAAATAATAATTAAAAAATATGAAAGTGCATAAGACCTAAAATTTACATAAGACATAATTAATAAATGCTATAATAGTGTAATACTAAAATTACAGTCTTAAAATTACATACTAAAAATAGCCTGTCAAAAAATAACTATACCTAATAATAAAATATATTTATCTTTAAAAAAAAACCTAAAACACATCTGAAATATTAAGGATGAAGAATAATATTAATCTTTATTACAGTAACAATACATTTACATGTAACATTATTACAAAACATTATGACAACCTTTTAACAACTTAAAATAAATGTTTATACAACATTGTTGTGCTTGCCGGGTGTTTCTCAGTTTACCTCAAAGGACCTATCGCAGGATCACTTTGATGAGCAGGTCATGTTCATCTTCGCTGGCTGATCTCCACTCATGTGGCTGAAATGTGACAGATACATAGATCCAGCTGGCAGAGTTTGTGGATTTGAAAACAGAGCAATCATCAACTACAAATCAAAAGTAGAACAAAAACACAATGCTGGCCATTTTGAACCTAAATACATGCTGTTTTTGTATTTCTGCTGTTCAAATGTTAACTGCTAAGGTGTTCTGAGTGGTTTTTTATATATACATATATCACACCTTTCTCATTAAGCTGCATGGTTTGAGGTGAGTATGTTTTGAAGGAAAGCGGAAACCCTCCATCTTTGCTGTGGTCAGTGACGTGTGAGATCTACGGTTGTAGTTTGACAGATGTTAGTGGTGCGTTCCTATCTCGTCTGTCTGTTTAGAGAGAAGAGCAGATTCCCTGCGGCCCCGTGCAAATTGAAACCTCATCAGATGGCCATGGCCGTACCCTGCTGCTCTGCTTTTTTTCCATCGCATTTGCCTCTAAGTAGAAAATCATTGATCTGCGACGTTTAATCTGATTTTCTTTTCTTTTTCGGCTTTGATGCGTGTTCACACTGAGATGGAGATGGGCTTGTTTTGCACTCATATTTTTGGACTGTTCCCTGTGTAAGAGGAACACACACTTTGCACTTTTGTAAGAGTCCTAATAAATTGTGCCGAGCAAATGATAAATGTAACACATAAGTGCTGTACAGTTTCTGGATGATTCAGTCGGATAAGTCTGACTGTTGGACCTGGACACTGTAAAAAAAAAAAAAAAAAACAGCTGGGAAGACTTATATATATAAAAAAAGTGAGGAAATTGCAATGTCCTGTCTTTTTATACAGTAAGAGAACATGAGAGATGCCCTCTAGTGGACATGGACGGTACACTGCATATTAAAAGGCATCCAAGCTAGATGTAAGACAGAACAAAGAATAAATCTAAATATTATGTTTTTTTATATATATATATATTATTATTATTATTATTTAAATGAATATAAATATATTTATTTTATTATTTAATAAATATTACTAAACTATCTTACTAAATATGTTATCAAAATTAACTTTTGTATCAAAATCATTAATACAAAAGTACAAAGATGAAATCAAAATATTATTTATTAATGTGTTATAAATTACATATATATATATATAAACATACATACATACACTAATATATATATATATATATAATTTTATTTTACTAAATATTGTTAAAGTACTTTACTAAATATATATTATATTGAAATTAATCTTAATACAAAAGAATAAAGACTAAATCAAAATGTTACGTATTAATGTGTAATAAATATATATAATTTGTTATTAAATGTGAACATTTTTTAAATTAAATTATATACGTAAATGTGTGTTGGCTATAGGTTATATATACCGAAACATACTGAAAAAATTAGTATATATGTTGGTAGATTTTGAAATTTAGCAATATAAATAGGTTAGCCTATGTGAAATTTAATAAAGGCAATACAATATACATCTACTATTTTAGTTATAAAAATAATAATTATTATTATTATTACTATTATAGTACAATATCTGTTTATTTACTCCAGTTTGGTGTTGGGTTTCTGATCTAGGATTCCGTGACGTTGCCCTCCGTGGGTTCTCCGCTGAGGTGGGATTCAGAGCGGAGCACAGCGCGCATGCGCAGAGGGGAGAGGTATGGTTGAAAACTCGCAGTCCATCGCGCTGAGCAGAAGAGGAGCAGCACAACTAAATGTGACTTATCTGAGCATCATCATCACATCTGCGCCTCCGGGAGACAAAGAAGAGACGAACTCTGAAGGAGCAAACAACGCGATCAGAGCCTCCCGGAGTGATATGATATTATTATTATTATATCTCTCGACGTGACGACTGTTTGTCTGCCTCTAATGTTTCCAACCCACTGAGACCAGGGGGATTTATTCCTTCTTTTGTTCTTTGCTTTTTTTTATTGACTATTAATAAAAGCAGCCAAAACGAATAAATACGGGTCATTATGGTTTTGTTAACACTGCATAATAGAAGAGGGTTGAATTGCTTGTGCGCGCAGTTCTTGCTGTGGATTTTATGTGCTGTGGACGGTGAGGAGCAGCAATTCAGTGTGGAGGTAAGAGATCCACAGAAGAGATGATGTTGATGTCCTTCACATCTCTACATGCATAACAAACCCTGCTGGATTGAGCCATTTTGCATGCAAACTACTAATGCAGTTCACCTATTCAAGCTTTGCACGTCTTTATAACACGCCAAATTAAAGTTTATCAAATGACAACAATGCAGATGAATGGCTTGCATTGTTATTTCTGAGACTTGTTGGTGAATGTTCACTGTTAAGACCGAGGGTTTATGATTTACACAGAAACTTATTAATAAAATCAATGTTAAATATGCTAATGTATCACACAAATTAGTGTTCAAGTTACAGTGCGGCTGCTTAGTAAATAAAAAGCAGCATGCAGCTTGTGTTGTGAAGCAAATACACTTTTGTTTGTATTATCACTACTGTAATGCATTTATGATTCAGTCTATAGCTAATTTGCTCAAAAACACGGTGAAGTGCTTGTGTAGTTGCACCTCTGACTTTCTATGTGCACAATAAGAGTTTAGTCCATACACTTCCATTATTCCGCTCCAAAAGCTTGTATGTTCTCTTTTCCTGCTGTTTTGGACACACACACACACACACACACGCACACACTGAGGTTTGTTCTATTGGCACAATCTGATTCACCAAAGGGTGGAATAAATCAACTCGACATGACTTGATATCCGGCCAGTAACCAAAGAAGTCAACCTGTCATTACAGCCTAAATATTGTAACGGTAAACATGCTGTTACAGTTCAGCTTTTCATTTTTATTAGAAATGCAGCGGCGTTTCATGCAAAGCAGCAAAGAAAGCTTTTGCCTTTGAAACGTGCCAACATTATAAAAGTCCGCTGTGAATTTACTGTCGGTCAGAAGTTATGCTCAAATGAGACAGCTGTTTGTGTTGTTTGGAATAGTGAAGTGTGTTCAGGACAAAGTTTTTCTCCTCAAGTGCTGGACGGTGTTTCAGAGGCAGACCGCCTGTTTATGAGCTTGACAGTTGTGTCAGATGCCCTTTATGTCTTAAGGAGCCTAAAATCTGTGGTAAAGCAAACAATAGCTTGAGACGCCCTAAATTTTCATCCTGACAATCGTTATTCTTTCTGTCTCTCGGAAGATTGCTATTTTAGACCCTTTGAGATTAGAGGCTTTCTCAGGACAGCAGCAATTCAATAACATTTTACAGTACCATGTACTTTAAAGTCCCCAGTTACCATGTATTTAAGCATCCCATTGTATAAATTAGTGAGAAGCAAAGCGGAATACAGAGTATAAATCAGATCAGCTTGATACAAACTTCTTCACTGGACTGATTTGGATTTCTTTGTAGAAGAAAGCACCAGTGACATCAATGGTTCCAAGCAGAAGCTTTAAAATTCATGGAAACTTTCCATCGCACAGGTTCTTTAGAGTGGAAACAGGTTCTTCAGATTATTTAAATGTTCTTTATATGATACTCTTAAAAATAAAGTTTCCAAAAGTGGGTTTTTGCATGATGCCATAGAAGAACCATTTTGGGGTCCCCATAGAACCTTTTAGTGAAAAGTTGTTTTTTTTTTCTCAGTGAAGATTTAGTAATCTAAAGAACCTTCTTTTCCACTATAAAGATCATTTTGTGATTTGGAAAGGTTCCATGAATTTATGCCAATAAAGAACGTTTATTTTCAAGATTGTACACTCTTAAAAATAAGGGTTCCAAAAAACGGGCTTTCATGGCAGTTCTTCAAAGAAACAGTTCTTTTTTGAGTATTTCAACAATCTGAAGAACCTTTTTTCACCATAGAGAACCAGTGTGCAATGGACAATGTCCATGGATGCAATAGGTTCTTCATGACACCACAGATGCCGATAAAGAGTCTTTATTTTTAAGAGTGAAAGAAAACAGTTTGTTGGGTAACCCAAAATGGTTCTTCTATGGCACTGTTACAAAAACCTTTCATTTCAAGAGTGAAAAGGATAGTTTATTCAAAAATGAAAATTCGGTCATCATTTACTCACTAAAACCAATAGACTCTACACAAAATTTGTCCATACAATGAAAGCCAATGGGTTCCAATGGACCTCAACGTTCTTCAAAACATCTTGTTTTGTGTTCCTCAAAGTCATACACAGTCTTAAAAAATAAAGGCTCTTAATTGGCATTGACGAAGAACTTTTAACATCCATGGAATCTTTCCATTCCACGAAAGATTCTTTAGATTGATAAAATGTTCTTCACACTGGTTCTTCTATGGCATTGCTGCAAAAACCACCTTTAAAAACCCTAATTTTTAAGAACGCAAGTTTGATATGACATGAGGGCAAGTAAATGAAGACAGAACTTTGATTTTAGGTGAACTGTCCCTTTAAGAAAGCCTTGTGTGAATCGAACATTCAATCTGAAAGGGTAAAAAAGCATCAAGGAGACAGACAGAATGCATTTTCCACTTGTCTGAGGTTATAAAAGGACATTGATGTAAAACATTTAAGTTTATTGGTGCGGTTTGGCTTACATGCTCTGCTGGTGTGGCAGTGGCAGAGGGTTATATTGGTAGCTTCCTGTGCACACAAATACATTGGCTTTGGAGGGATAAAACAAGTCTCTGTCTTTCTAAATGATGGATCAGTAGTTTAACCTAAATCCGTCCAGGTTTTGACATTATGATCGTTTCTGTGGGACTGAGGTCAGGAGCTGATTGGTCACTGGGCCACAGCATCACCTCAATTTCCTACCTTCCTTGCAGTTCCACATGATTAACACTGTTTTACCAGACACATTAAACAATTTTTATTGTGTTATGGTTCAATATCTATTCAAACGTACAATGTACACACTCTCGGTACAGTAGACAAAGTCTTTCTCTCTCGCTCGCTTTCTGTCTCCATGTGTATGTGTGTGTTTTGGAGAGAGACATTATTAATAGTGTGTGACAGACAGACAAAAGAGGGATTTAACTAGTGTGCGGCGAAGGCAGTGAGGTGTGTTATAAAAGAAACCATTGACAAACTATTTGGTCTTTCAGAAAGCCAAATTATTAAGAGCTGACAATGGACATGTAATCTTTTCTTGGCAGTTCTCGCGCTCTCCATACGTATTGCTCTCTGGAGGTCTTTACGAGGCTTTCAGTTGAAGAATGGCCTCCCACAACCAGCCGAGGAATTATCTCCCGGGGACACAACTGATTTATTTTTTAATTAAAAAGTAAGATTTATTAAATGGAAAAAGTTGTATTAATATAAATCGTTTGGATTATGGAGGCGTTATTTCATTCATTGTATAGATTTAAGTCGTCACATCTTGCGAAGACGCACACAGCAAGCAGTAAAATAGCACCAGAGCTGTCAATCTACAGAAAAACGTCACTGTGGACAGATAAAGCTCTGTCACATTTCTCCAACAATGGCGTATTCTCTCCAGAATGACATGTTTGGATGATGTTTGTCACTTCGTATAAAATGATGTGTGTGCGTGAATAGAAGTCAGATGGAGTTCAGCCTCCATCTTTGTATTGCAGTTTCTATCATTTTGCTAATCTTACATTAAAACAAGAGCGAATGTTATTTTTTACCACAATGGCTACAGTGAATCACCCCCAAAATACACGTGCATACACTGGATGACATAAGAATCCATGATATTATAATATATATCTAGATACTTTTGCATTTACTCCTAAATAACTCAAAGAATTACCGCCTTTTAGACAAAATAGGCAAGTAAATTAAAATACAGTAAAATATAATATAAAATTACAGTTTCCAAACTGTTATTTACTAAATAATACTGTTTTTATATTTATAATGATTAAAAATAATGTATAAAAATACTAAGCTTTCTTTACCAGTATAACATCACATACAATAATCTGCAATATTTATTTTACTAAAACATTTTATTATGCTGACAATTTGAAAATTCAAAGACGGTACTAAAGCTGTTATATTTAAGAATCGTAGGAGATGGAAGGATCATCATCTTAAATAAATATGTCATAAATATCATAAATATTTAATATATTGCCCAGCCCTAATTGAATTCCAGCATTTGGAGTGGAAAATACTACGCAGAGTCATCCGTGAACACTTTTGAGCGATGATACAATGAATCACTGAATCAGAGTTGAACTGATTCATATAAATGGACAGTTTGAACTGATTCAGACACATTGAACAAACTCTAAATGCTGCTTTGATAAATTGAAGATAATTTTAAAACTGTTTTAAAGCTCTCATAATTGAGAGTTGTAAGACAAGGAAGGATCATCATCTCAAATATTTCATAACTGTTCATTATATTGCCCAGCCCTAAAAGTACAGCAGCATTTTGGGGTTGACCAAATCGATTTAAATTGACCATTTGAACTGATTCATGTAAATGAATCGAAACAAATCTAACTAATGATTTTTTAATCAAAAACACTGTTAAAATGCTCACATACCTATGAGTAAGGAAGGATCATCATCTCAGATATTTAAAAAATATTCAAAATACCACCCAGCCCAGTGTTTTGGATTGAACAGGTCATATTAGGCCTAAATTTAGCTAATCTGTTCTGAGTATCAGGTGCAAAATCACATTATTTAGATCCATGCTTTGAGTTTTGTCACACTTGCACATATAATACACATATTCTCTCTCACTCAGCACTCAACGCAACACACAACTTCAAAGAGAATACACAATGTGCAAACCATCCCATAAGCCCTTCAATTTAACTTTATATGTTGACTAGAGGCAGTGAGGTTGCGTCCTGCTGAGCACAGAGTCCGTGACAGCCCAACTGAATGGGTTCAGTTCTGTCTTTTTCACCGGCCAACAGATTCGATCACAGGAACCCTTTGTATAATGGAGCCATTTGACTAGGTCGGTTTTGTTCCTGAGTACAACATGAAAGTCTCTTTTGAAGGCTCATGAATGAACAGAAGCTCAAATGTTTATTAGATCGTTCCCTTCATCATGTGTTGATGCTTTTGCAGTGTTTCTGAGCACCACTTACTGTCTTGAGGCCTACTGAGGACTTTTCCTCAGCTCTTATTTGTTAACGGTTGTTGCATTTGTGCACAACGTCATACTATGCGTTTGCATGCTTGTGCAAGCGTCAATGCATGCATGCATTCTGTTCGTACATTGTGTCATCGTATGCATTTCCAGGCAAGATTGTAGTGCTCTGTGCTTCATGTAGCATGTTGCGTTCACACATGGTCTCTCTGATGTCAGTTTGGCTCTGTACGGCGAGCAGATTTTCGCCGTG
This sequence comes from Acrossocheilus fasciatus, assembly GCA_036784905.1. Taxonomy (NCBI): domain Eukaryota; kingdom Metazoa; phylum Chordata; class Actinopteri; order Cypriniformes; family Cyprinidae; genus Acrossocheilus; species Acrossocheilus fasciatus. The sequence continues at coordinate 20,868,210 of CM071961.1, read as the reverse complement.
GAGGGGACGACACATCCGTCTGTTTATCTGTCCTGTGAGAAGCGAGCGCACCAGCGCAACCCAAACGCGTGGTTCTGTCTGTATGCAATGTCTATTTCTAGCTTTCTTACTCCCCGGACGTTATTTTCTTTCTTTTTTGTCTCGCTCGCGCCGTCTCTTGCTGTTTTCCTTGGCGTAATGTTAGTGTGCCGAAAGAGACTGTTGCTCTTCGATCTTTAATGGCACGGGTGATTGCTGGTGTTGAACAGACGCACATGACACTATCAGCTCTCTTGAGATCTTTGGGGCTTTCTGTTGACACCGTAGAGACCTGGAAAAAATGTCCTTGCAGCTCAATCCAGTGATGACTTGATGCCAAGCTCACTTCTACATGGCACAGACTCTGACTATACTGTATAAAAATGCAATTTCAACATAACCTGGCCCTTTTTGAAAATGACTTTTGTTGGTGTACACACTCTTAAAAATAAAGGTGCTTCACGATGCCATAGAAGAACCTTTTTGTCTAAATGGTTCCATAAAGAAACTTTAACATCCGAAGAACCTTTCTGTTTCACTAACAAAAAAGGTTCTTCAGATTATAAAAAGGTAAGAAATAGATGGTTCTTTAAAGAACCTTTGACTGAATGGTTCTTTGTGGAACCAAAAATGGTTCTTCTATGGTCCAAATCTAAAAAGTAATCTAAAAGTAATCAAAAAGTAATCTGATTATATTACCAAAAATGTGTAATGTAATGTGTGTGTGTTTTACTGATTGTGTGTGTGTGTGTGTGTGTGTGTGTGTGTGTGTGTGTGTGTGTGTGTGTGTGTGTGTGTGTGTGTGTGTGTGTGTGTATGTGTGTGTAAAATGTATACACTACCATTCAAATGTTTAGGGTCAGTATAATTTTTAATGAATGAATGAGTATACTTTAAATGAATACTTGTATTTATCAAGGACACATTAAATTGATCAAAAGTGACAGTAAAGACATTGTTACAAATGATTTATACTTCAAACAAACTTTTTAACTTCTACTGTGTTTTTATAGTAATATGTAAATAATGTCATAATCCAAGAAAAAACTTTATTTATTTATGTATTTGTTTTTTTTCCCCTTCCATTTGAAATGTGATGAATGAAATAGAAGCAAAAACCATAAAGTTAATATCTAATTTATGTTTCATTATTCATTTAAGAAGTCATAACATAAGACAGTGGATTAAAGAAGCAAAATGATGCCACTCACTAAATTAAACATGCAACATAATAAACAACACTTTAGGATACCATAAGATGTGGTTCACAAACTATAAAATACTAGGCTGTGTTCAAGTACATACTGAGCAATATGCATTATGCTAGTACTCCATTCTGAACATGTACTGTAGCAACAGACACAAAGCTCTCTCTGAAGGGAATGAACTGCGAATGAATGAAAATGTTTTGTTTGGAACTGGGTTGAGAGGTTAAAAGCGTGCTAGATCCGTTAGAGAACTGTGACATTCTCTGACATTTGGCCAAAACAGTCGGCAGCGGTTGATGGAGGGCATGAGACGGAGGGGGTAGCCATGGAGATCCCATGTGCGATATGACGCTTTGGTATGTGTCCGGATGAATAATTTAGTGCGTGTGAAAACCGATACCAGAGAGCGATAGCCTTTACCCACACACACTTACACTCACTTAAGCACAAGTGATGCAAGAGATCCCATGTGTCTGGTGTCACAGCTCAGCTAAAACAGACAGCAGTTAAGCGTCATTGTGTGAAAAGGTCCGTTTTTAATATAAGATACACTATGTGCTTAGAAACACACACACATACTGTATATACAGATATATAGAGGCAGCAAAACAGTTATGGCAACTCAAATTGCATGCTGGGATGAAGGTTAAATCACACATTAAAATGCATTAGCATTGTAAAGCTTTCCAAAAGCCCATATAATGATCAAATCTGTAAAAGTTATGAGTTCTAGCCTCACTTGGATTTGCCAAAATAGTGACTGTTTTCACACAGGTTTCCATGAACACACCCCTTGTCTGTCATTGGTCAGACAAATATATAGCCCCACCCCAAACTCACACCAGTGGTTGAGCAAGTGTTGCTGTTGCTAGGGAGGTCTGGATTCTCAAACAAACAATGTTTTGAAAGCACCACAGATCCAAATGTTTATAGTTTTAGTTTTTTAACATAAAAAAAAAACTAACATTCTAAAGATGAACAAAGGATTTTACAGGATGGAATTTGAAGTATTTTTGACTAGCCAAGCTCAACAGTCACTTATTTATCTTTGATCTATACTCCATCTGTACGTGTTGCCATGGTCACATCTTCTCTCTGAGTTTCATTGCTAATGAAGCGTTCGGACGGCCTTTAGGGTTCAGCTTTGATGTTTCTATGAGGCTAATTAGGCCTCGTTTGCCTTATTAGCTAGTGATCCATGAAGCGCATCAGCTCTGAAAGTTCAGTGGTGTGGTTTGGCAAATAGAGTATGGCGTCAGGTCCGCCCTGGCCTAAATCATATTGTGTGATGTTGGTTGACCTTTTTGGAGTTCAGCAATGGCTATGTTCCAGTGTTATTTTTCTAGTTTTATAACTAAAAATAAAACTATTAAAAATGAAAAGTTTTTGCAAAATATAAAAATGACAAATTAAAATATTATATTTTCAAAATGTTGATTTGGCAGCTTACTGGAGTAAAATAAAAAGTACAAAAATGACTAAAACTAAAATTTTAATAAAAATAAATAGGAAATATTAATAATAATAATGGCACAGAAGGACAAAACAAAAAAATGACTCAAACTAAAATTAAAATAAACTAAACTAAAAATATAAAAATTAAATCCTAATTTAAAATACTAATAAATGCTATAATAGTATATAAATAATACTAAAATAAATCTTATCTTCATAAAGAGAATACTAGCATATATATGTACTATTTAAAAAAAAAAAAAACTTTTTGAAAAATTGTTGTGCACTCTGACAAAATAAAACATTTGTAAGCAATGTATAATCACATAGCCTATCTAATATTTCATTATATTACAGTAGACATTTTCCTAGTGACCAATATTTTTGAGGCTAAGTGTGCAATACTACAAAATAGGAATTTCAGGCATCGTTTTCCTGAATGTTATTCATATCACATTTATGGCTCATGTGATTGGCTCATGAAAAATGTACCTATGAGCAAAGAAGACAGCTCACTTCTTCCATAGCAGCTCACATACTTCCAGAAAGTCCTTTAGTAGATGTGTGACTGTCAGTGAGATTAATGGAAATGCTAACGGATATCTTTCTCATTGACTAGTTTGTTATTTGGAACACATCCATAATCATACATGAATAACTGATGGGTTTCAAAAATCAAAATGCAATAAAGCTGCAATCCGTAAGTTATGCCTCTTTGTTGCCATCTCTGTTTGAAAACCTGGAATTGCAGCTCTGTGCAGAATTATCTTCCGTACGTGGGTTGTGCTCCGGCACGGCTCAAGCGCCGGATGAATCTAATGTTTTGAGGAGTATGTGTGTCAGTCTGTCAGTCACCGCACCGGTGTGGATACTGTACTCAGGAATCACAGATTCTAGCCTACGTCTTGGAATATATGACCCAAATAAGAATTTTCACGTATATTGCCATCTGAACAAGTAAGTAACAAGTCTGCCACGTTTGTTCTGACCAACTGAGGGAAAAAAGCATTACAATAAATTGCGCTACCAATGGTAATTAAATCTAACAATCGGTTAGCTCATATCACATCTAACAGTGCAAATTATTATTATTGTTATACTTTATTCTCAAATTATTCATGTTAACAACATCAGCATTGCGTGACAATGACTATAGTGTGGATTAGCATGTAGATTTCAATTTCTGTACAGTCTAATCTCTAATTGTCATACCATTTGAATTTCATATTAATAAATTATTTTAACCCAAAAAGCAAACTATGCTCCCTTCGAACTGGTTGTCTTTAAAATACAAATCTTGTGTAATCCCAGGCTATCTGTAATCAGAAGCACATTTAAAACTGAAATATAATTTCATTTCATTCACATGTGTTTCATAAACACATAATCCTTTCTGGATTACAATCCACCATCAAAATGATACATTTATTTATTCCAGCTGCTGTGAAAAAAGGCTATAAACGTTCCATCACCTGCAGGATCCTCACATGCGGTAGTCTAGTAGTCGGGACAACTTCTTTATGTTTACAGACGTGACGTAATGACGCAGTGCCATGCTCGAATTTCCCTACCCTTACCACTCAAATTAGAAAACATTATTATAAACTAACCGTTGTGAATCGGGCTAAAGTAAGGTGATAGTTTTGAACACTGGCTGGTTATGTACTTGCTCAAACATTGATTTGGGATCATTTTTAACCCAAAAAAGTTACGGACTCAACAGTTCGCTAACATTTTTCAGCAAAAAATAATAAATAGGTTGGGACGCTAAATTGTTAAATATCTGGGGTTATAACTTAAAGCTTGTAGCCAAAAATGTCTTTCAGCAAGACACTTGAAAGCATAGTAAAGTGCTTTTGACAACAGCATCTGCCAAGTAAATAAATGTCAGTCTCACCAAAATACACCTTTAGGCCCAAAGCTCTTTGTTCATTTGGCATGCAGTCCACATCCAAGGAGCCAACGTATCTTGTATCCTGGTTGTGGTTTTTAATGGCCTCAATCTTCTTGAAGCTGCACCAAACATGCCAAGTGTTCCCAAATCCAAAAGCACCTCAGAACGTGCTCTCTCCCTCTAGAGGTCCCCTGGGGTAACTTCAGTCCTCACAAAAACTCTTTTCTGTCTTAAAGGCACACTAACGTTGACTAGATACGGCCAAATGTATAAGTCATACACTGAATAATCCATAGCTCAGAGGAGACCTTTTCTGATCATTTCTCTACTTACATAACACACATGTATCTGTCTTTACTGTATTAAATGTGTTTCTGCTCTGATATGAAGTGATTGACAGAGAGGTGTTAGAAAACATTGACCTGCTGTGTAGGAGCTCAGCTGTCTATCATCAGCAGATAAAAGAGGGTATATATCACAGGAAAACTGGAAGAAGAAATGAGTTTAGACACCAGGGAACATGAGGATGACCCTAAAGTGCCAAACACCTTGGATTATCATTCATTTTATCGTCATTTCCACTGTTCCTCGCTAATTATATGTGAACGTTATTGAGATTCATTTTAGGACAACTGAAAAGTAGACGGCTCTCAAGAGGATAAAATAAGAATGCAAAATATTTCTGTCAAAATTTGTAAATAAATTGTGTAAAATAAATTAAATTAAACTGCATTAAATTAAACTTTAAAACATGTATTATTATATTATATTATATTATTTTATATTATATTATATTATATTATTACACAATTTTTCTTGTCTCTAAAAACAGTTTATAGAAAGCAGAATGCAAAAATAATTGTGAAAATCTGTCAAATAAATCAATTAAATTAAACTGAATGACATTAAACTTTAAACATATATTATATTATATTATGCACAATATATCTCTAATTTTGTCTCTATAAACAGTCTTTAGAAAGCAGAATGCAAAAATAATTGTCAAAATTTGTAAAATAAATAAATTCCATTCAATTTAATGGCGTTAAATTAAACTTTAAACATGAATATATTATAGTTATTATTATTAATAATAATAATAATGCACAGTTTTTCTCTAAACTTGTCTGTGGACACCACAAGGGTTGGGAACATATTATCTAAATTAGCTACAGTATTATTTAGCAGCTATTCATATAGCTATTTAGCCATTACAAGTCTTGTGGTTCGTAATTTCTGCTTCACTACTGGAACTAAACAGAATTGCAAAATAAATGATTTCAACAAAGTTTGGACAAACAAATAGTCCCACAACACTGGGTAAGCCAATGAAGTTATGGCTAAACCAGTCAGGCCTTTCAAACAAACAGACTTCAATTCCATTTGGTCCATTAGTGGCACAGAAATGGCACACTTCATTTTTAAGGTGAATATAAATAAATAAATTTATAAATAAATAATACAGCGTGTCTAAAACCTTGCCAGTTCTTAACGCAATTACACACCATACCTCCCACAGATTAAGGTGAGCTTCACTGTGTTTGTTTATACTCATGGTTTTTGCCAGGATTTGAGGTGTTTTGCAACCTTTGGGGTTTGGTTGAGGTTTTGAAACAAAGCTTGAAAATAGTTTGTCATTCTTCTTTCTGGAAAAATGTCCCTCAGCACCCTAAAAAAACAGAGGAACGTGAAGTGTTGGGCGTAGATGCTGGGCAGCAATAACTGTGTTGAGTTGTGCAATCGAATAATAGCACCTCTGCACAATGCCGCCTACAAAAACGTGACACATTTGTTGCTCTGGTTTGGTTTCCTCACTCACTTCAGGTCTGTGCATTATGCAACACCTCATCGCATATGTGTCTGTAAACCCGAACCACCACAGATCCCCTTGGATCCCGTTCCAACATCAAATTAGGTTACGGTTTTTATTCATGAAGTCTGACTTTCAGTGCCAAACGCCTGTGCCAGTTAAAAGCATGATTCCTGTGCAGGGGAAAACATCTGAAGATAACAGATCGCTGTTTAGCTAACAGCATGCTGTGAGTGAATGCAAATACAGGATATTTTAGCACAGCGTTACACTTTCCTGACCAGACGTGCCATTAGCCGGGCTGAAGGTCAACCAGTAAGAATTCTGTGAGGAAATTCTGAATTAAATCGCCTAGTTGGCAGGTCTAAATGTGTTATACAGATTTTAGCTGACCCTAGATAAGATATTGCTCTTTCATATCTCAGTAAATCTGAGTTCTCCATTCAAGTTTGAACATTGTCTGATGATTCTACTAAAATTAAATTGTAGAAAGAAAAAAGAGAAAAAAAGGAGACATTGTCGAACAACTATAAAATGAATGTGAGTTGCAGATTTGATCATTTGGACTTCATTTGATGAGAAATGTTTGAGTTCATATTGAAATCTCTGACTTTTGTTGGCAGACTTTGTATCTTGGTGAATTGTTTGAGACATTGATGAGCTCTGTTTTGAAACTCTACACACATTTTCTTAGAGTGAAACTAAAACTATTAAAAATTGTTTTTGGCAATTGAAAAATAAAATAAAATAAAATAAAATAAAATAAAATAAAATAAAATAAAATAAAATAAAATAAAATAAAATAAAATAAAATAAAATAAATATTTTTGATGAAAAACGTAAACCTAAAAAAACTTAAGACAAGTTGCTTTGGAAACTAACCTAAAATAAATCATTTGAAGTTGAAATAACAAAATTATTCAAACTAAAACCAAAATAAATATTTCTATAAAGAAATATAAAAAGAACAAAGATGACAAAAACAAACAAACAAAAAACAAAATACTAATAGCAAAATACTCAAATGTAAACTAAACTTAAAAGGAATTTATATAAGAAATAAATATATAAATGCTTTGGAACCCAAAATAAATTGATTTTGAAGTACCACAATTACTAAAACAAAAATTTATATATAGAAATATGACAAAAATAAATACATAACATAAACACACACACACACACACACACACACACACACACACACACACACACACACACAAACATAATATAACAAAAACATAACATACGACACATAAAAAAGACATAAAATACATCACAAAATTACTAAAATGTAAACTAAAACGAAAACCTATACAAATACAAAAGTATAATTCATATAATTATTTAAAAAAGAAATCTAAATATTACATGAAAAACTTCAACTCGAAGCTAACCTGAAATAAATAATTTGAGGCTGAAGTATCAAAATAACTAAAATGACTAAAAACTAAAATAAAAATTAAAATATACAAAAACCACATAACAAAATCACTAAAACACATGTAAATAAGATCTTTTTAAAAATATAAATAAATAATATAATAGTTTAGAAATACTACTAAAATAACATTGACTTGGAATACATTTTTCACATGTACGTGTTCACACCACAACTAATTATCCTTGTGATGCTTAACACATAAAACAGTCTAAGTGAATCAAGTCCTCTGATCGCTGTGTATGAGAGTGTAACAGAGATATATTCATGTGACCTGTTATATATTAAGCTTTCTGTCATGTAGGCCTACCTCAACCTGAATTTGGTCTTTAATTGGGCTTGATTAACACTTAACATTCCTGGTAAATAACCCAAAACAGCTGTGTGTTGTTTTGAAGGATGTCTGTGCCTTAAGCGATCCTCAGCACTTTAAAGTATAAGTACATACTTCTATATTAAACTCCTTAACATGATTTACCTGAGTAGCCGTATTCCTGGATCAATTTTATTGCCGACCTCGAACAACGTTCGTTTAAAGCTTATGGTTAAGCTTAGTGCAATCATTCCCATTGATTGTAAGGGTGGGTTAGGATTAGGTTTAACCTTATAGGGACATGGTTTGGCCTATGATTGTTTGCTAGGAAAGTTATTCCAGGACAAATAAACAATGTTGATCCAGGAACATGTTGTACTTGGGTAAATCGTGTTATGCGTTTTAGTTTAGTATGTCATCAAATTAAGTTTGCCAGCTGCAGGACCTTTTAAAGAACAATGGTGAATCTCCCATAGAAATATCTAGCTCATATTTCACCCCAAAAGAGAAATTTTCT